>JANTFE010009774.1:53083-70871 GCA_027562315.1 Costus pulverulentus
ATGAACCTAGGATTGAGTTATTGTGTCAAACGTGGAGATCTTGCATGAAAGTGAGGATCGGAACGTTGGAGAACCATAGGTAGAACTTGTGTTGAGACTCGGATGCACAAAAGTGATCCTTGAGTTTCCACTTGAGGCGATCAACTTAGCACTCAGATGCACGAAAGTGATCCTCGAGTTCTTTGTTTAATGATTTACTTATCATTAGCTTGGGATAAATCTTTCGCGAAAGCGAGGATTGATCTCTGCATAGTTATCTGCACGAAAATGAGTTAATCTCTTTACAAAGTAAATTATACCTTTATCATAATAGAATTTGATTGATGAATATCCTTATATATCTAGTCATGAAAATTAAAGTGAATGAAACCCTAGTCCCAGTTTCTCTCTGATAGTATTTTCCCGTATGTTTTCGATCTTTACTTTGCTTTTATTCGTTTGCCTAGATAGGAAGAAATCAATTATTTGGTACTTGACAACATAGGTCTCTGTGGGTTCGACATCTTTCTTTATTACTTCGAGTATCCGTGCACTTACGGAGATAACAACAAGTGTGGTAAATCAACATGTTTTTGGAGCTGTATTAGGGGGTGACAAGTCCCTGTGCGCCATACAATAAGTTTTGGCTGCGCCATACAATATGTTTTTGGGATACAACAAGTTTTTGGCGCCGTTGCCGGGGATTAGTCTAAGGTACACGCTAAACAACTTGGTATGCAACAAGTTTTTGACGCCGTTGCCTAGGATTAGTCCAAGGTTCACGCTAAACAACTTGGGATACAACAAGTTTTTGGCGCCGTTGCCGGGGACCTTAGTTTTGTTAATATCAAAATTGTTGTTAGTATTGCTAGACTAGGCTTTATTTGTTTTAGATTTCACTTTGTTTTTTGTTTTTGCAGGTTTTGGATTTTCACAAATTGTGACAGAGCTGTGATTTCTAAAAATTTATGAATTTGCTTGTGTTTTATATTTTTTTATTTTTTTTATATTTTGAAAAAAAAATTTAATGATGGATGTTGGATTATCTTTCTGTTCTTGATAGATTTGAAGATATGTCTTTTTATCACAACTCCTGGGCAACTGAAAGAGGCGAGGAATACATGCCACAAGGAAGGTATGAAGATGATTCATTGTGCACACTTCAAGATAAGTTTAACTCTTATATGCACTCTGTTAGATGTGATATTTGTGGATGCTTTGATCATTGTACTTCTGATTGCCATATTTTAATGCCCCAAAATTCTAATTCTTCATGGTATCAAGATGATCATTTTGATTGTAGTTGGGAAAATCAAACTTCTTTTTATGATGATTGCTCTAATCTTATTTCTGAACTATACTTTGAGGATATTGAAGAATCTAGGTTAGAATCCATGCTTCAAAAATTCATGTCAAATCAAAACCAATTCATGACAAATCAAAATAAGGAAATTGAAGATCTTAAGGAGATAATTGGTCAACTTGCTTATAATGTAGAATCTTTGACTGCTAATTCTGAAATTTTAGAAACCCAGATATTGCAACAAGCATGTTTATTTGAGTTTGATTTGGAAACTAAGAAACTTGATTTAGAAAATTCTCCCACTGATTATGATTGTTTTGAGATTGAACCTTATGTGAACATTAATGAATCTCATTCTAATTTTGATGATTATAAAATTGACTCATTTGATAATTTATTTGTGAAAAAGTTTGAGAAAATTGATTTTGAAAAATCCCCTCTTGATTCTAGTGATGAAATTGATTCTTTTGATGATATTTTATTTATGGTTAAATCTGATGAAGGATATGAGGGTACTGATTTAGAAAAATCTCACTCTGAATTTGTTGATAATTTTGAAATTGATAAATTATTTGATCATGAACATGAGGAACTTGATTTGTATTTTGAGAATATTGATGAATCTCATTCTGATGTTTTGCCCATATCTATTGTTCAATCTTCTGATTTATTTGAAAAATTATGCTTTGTTGAGGAACCTAATTTGAGACATAAAAATTATTTTGATGATCCAATGCTTATATCTTTTGATCAAAGTCCTATGGCAATTGAAGATTTAAATTTGAAGAAAGGACTTATGATTTTGCTCTCTGATAAATTTAGGAAGATCATTGAATATCCTTTGATTGAAGTTGAAAATATTGATTTTGATTTCCGCATATTTAAGAAAGCCACAGAGACTGTAATTTACAAGAAATTTTGGATATTTGAATTAGTGGCTAAACTTTTTAGACAACAGAAAAGGAAAGAATTGCATGCTATTTACTTTGGTACTAATTCACCTACTTTGCCATGATTTTTGAGTTTTGGTCAAGCTAATGACCTAAAAATTAGTGCTTCTTGGGAGGCAACCCAAACACTTTTACTTAGCTTAGTTTGTTTTATTTTAATTTATTTTTAGAATTAATTTTTATTTTCGTTTTGCAGGGAAAATTAAATTTTACACAAAATACGGCACTACCATAATATTTTGCACGGGTCGTAATTTTGATCGATTTCTTATCCGACAGTTTTGCATTTTTTACGGCACTACCGTAATTTTGAGTTTTTCTTACCCGAGAGTTTTGTGTAAATTACGGCACTGCCGTAAGAGATATTACGCCCGTAATTCTAAACCTACAGCCTACTTATCTGAATGAGTGTTTTCTCACTATGATTTTAAGAAACTAAGTTGGAAAAAATTTTGATCTTTGGCACCATCACGAAGTACTCATCTTTGTCTATCATCTGGATATTTGTGCTGAATTCTAAAATCTATGGATCATTCTAAAACACATAGCATCTTTTCGATTCTGATTATTTTCTGTAGCAGTTTTCTCTTGACTAATCTAATTAGCACTTTTACTGCAAGTTTTAAGATGCTTTAATGAGTTGTAACCCTGATTTTTCGCATGGAATATGAAGAACACGTGTCATTCTATCTTGAGGATTAGTTATTTTCATGAAAGTACTTTCTGATCATTCTAGGACACATAGCAACTTTTCGAATCTGATTAACTTCTATGCAGTTTTTAGTTTTGTAATCTGATTAGCCTTCTTTCTGTTGATACCATAAATTCCTGAAAGATTTTGATCCTTTATTTTTTATTCGCCCGGAAAGAACAAGTTTCATTCTATTACATGGTTCTGTCCATTTTCTTTTCGGATCATTAAACCTTATTTTTAGGTATGGCTACTTTTCATAAAAAATTCACTGGTTGTTCTACTTGCTTTCTGCATGTTATAGCTTCTTTTGCCTCCAGATCTATAAATCTTCAAGAGCAACTGTCTTCCACCTCCAGCTACCACTGCATCTACTTCTGACATCACTGTTTCTAGCCGTCGACACTGGATTATACCATCAGCAGACTCTTATTTCTTCTACTGCATCTATTTCCATTGATTTGATTTATTTATGCAGCAGACTCTTCATTAGTGACTGACTTTTTTTTATCTATGCAGCATTATTTCTGGCACCCACTGGCTGACGATCTCACCTCCAGGACTGTACTATCTAGCAGGCCAATAGAGATTATTCACTCTATTGTCGGCACCATCACCATCATTGCTAGCAGCTTTTCAGCCAGCCTCTATTCCACCTCTGCTTCTCGCCTGCATCAGCTCTTTCCACCAGCACTGTCTTGGACTGCAGATGATATCTCTGATTCTTCTTTGAGAAAATTTTTTTTTAACATTATTATTTTTAGAGATTATTTTTAGACTTAGCCTTATGTATCTTAAATTGTGTAGGAAAATTTTTCAAAAGGCACATCTTTGGACCTAGCAGCATCTGCCCCGACACTATTTTTGGTCTGAGCCTTATGTATTTTTGGTCAGAGCTTGCTATATATTTTTGTGAATATCGTTTGCACTCTCTTGTATTCATGATTGTTTCATATGGTTGCATCTTTGACTTGCTTTAGATGTATCATTCACTGATATTTCTTCAATATGGTTGTATGATGATATGATTGTTCATAGTCCACTTTCTACTATCTTGTGGTGTGATTCTATTTTTAAAAGATTTTCATTGATAAATATCCTCCTTGATGATGAATAAACCTATATTCATGATTAGAAAGAAACCTATCATGTTAGATTTATTTCTTCAATGCATATATATCTTTTGAAATTTGACATTGGTTGATGCATGAAATTTTGGGTAGAAATATTATTTGAAGAATAAGATCTAAAGGTGAAACTACTCCTTTAAATAAAATGTGCATATGAGTATGATTACTAAATTGATATCAACTGATCAACCAAGTAGATGTTTAGTCCACTTTCTACTATCTTGGGAAGGAAGAATCCAAGATCCATAAAAATAGTAAGAGACTCCCCTACTTGGCACTATGTAAAATTGATAGTGGTACCAAAGACATGGGTTGAAGTCTATGTCTAAAAGATAATGAGAGAGAAAAAGAATAAGACTCCTCTACTTGGCACTATGCAAAATTGATAGTGGTACCGAAGATAAGAGTTGAAGTCAAAATAAAAAAAGTGTGTATCTAAATGGGTACATGCCATCTGTGCAAAAACAACAAAATACATGAAAAAAAATAAATAAAAAAAATATGTGTGGAAAAAGGTCTTGGAAACATTATTCCTGTGAACAAAAGTATGATAGATTTGAATTGAAAACTGGGTGAACTCATGAGATTAAAAATTCTAATTATTATACGAGTTGCAAAGTTTTATTTGATTGAATTGTGGATCTAGAGGGTTGAGTTATAAGGATGATATATTTATTTGAAGTTTTATAAAACAATTGATGGAATTTTTCATTGATGATTGTATTTTAGAAATTTATTGAGCATGAAAAGGTTATTCTTTTAATAAATTTTTGATTTTTGCTTGAGGACAAGCAAAGTTTGAGCCTTATGTATTTTGATGACACCAAAATATATAGTATATTTTGTATCATTTTATATATCTTTTCATGCTAAATTGAAGATCTTTTCCTTATCTTTATGCTAAATTTATCAAATATTGCAAAATCTACTTCTATTTTGGTTTTCCACGATTTTCTTGTAAAATGGCACTATTTTGAGGCGTTTTCGAGAAAAAATCAAAGATATGGAAAACTTACCATCATCAAGAGAAGATCACTTGACAAATTTCACGCAAATCGAAGCAACCAACCAAAATACAGTAGTGCCGTATTCTATATTATGGTATCGTATTTCTGTATGATACCGTAATATCAGAGCACTGCCGTAAATTGGTGGAATTTCCGACTAGAAGGTTTAATGAAAAAAATGGCACTGCCGTATTTTGAAGCGCATTCAGAACAGAGATAATTCCTGATTTTAAGGTACTACCGTAAACTTTGACACAGGCCGTATTTTCTGGACGATTTCGACCAGAGAGTTCAGCCGATTTTATGGTAGTACCATGAACCATTATACGGTGCCATATTTGCTAGACAATTCAGATCAGAGAACGTGAGCGATTTTACGGCACGACTGTGAAATATTACACTACAGTATTTTCATTTTTGAACGCGACTCCACAGTCAATTTTGAAGCTTGATTTTTGCGGAGAAGATTGCGGACAATCTAGACCTTCAAATTTGATGTCGTAAGAAGATGAAAGAGGAGCTTTCGATGAGAGGATCACGAAGACACCAAAAGCCCCAATTTTCATCAACTGTATAGGAAGAAATTGAGTTACATGCCGCCGCATAGGGTTCTGCCGCCGCGACAAATCCAGAACATCTCCGGCCGTGAAATTCATACTGAAGCTTCTCCTGGAGGAGGAGACAACGTACCAGAAGTTTCATAATGAAAGGAGATCAATTGGAGGAGAAATCAAACAAGAAGGAGGTGCCGCTACTGTTCATCGCCCTCCTTTGCAAATTACGGCCGTGTTTAATTTCGCAGTCGTGGTGTATTTTCTTAAAACTTTTTTTCCTTTGATGTTTGATCTTCTGAAACAATGGAATATTGTATTTTCTTCACCATGTTAGCTTAAACACTTTTTGGGACATGTGGGAGTAATTCCCTTTGATTTTCTTAATGACTAGATACTTTTTGCTTTCATCATGATTATTCTACTATGATAATTTTACATATGCGATTATTGCTCTAAGAATCTCCTTAGTTTACTTTTTGTCATCATGATTTAGAGTTTTCGCAATAACGACCGAAAGGTGATTTGCTTGAGAACTCGGAACCCTAAAATTGATTAATAGGAACTCACCGTAAGAAATTAGGTTAAGTTCTTATTTCTTTATTTTAGTAGTCTAAATTGCCATGATGATAATTATGAACCTAGGATTGAGTTATTGTGTCAAACGTGGAGATCTTGCAAGAAAGTGAGGATCGAAATGTTGGAGAACCATAGGTAGAACTTGTGTTGAGACTCAGATTCACAAAAGTGATCCTTGAGTTTCCACTCGAGGCGATCAACTTAGCACTCGGATGCACGAAAGTGATCATCGAGTTCTTTGTTTGATGATTTACTTATCATTAGCTTGGATAAATCTTACGCGAAAGGGAGGATTGGTCTCTGCATGGTTATCTGCACGAAAGTGAGTTAATCTCTTTACAAAGTAAATTATGCCTTTATCGTAATAGAATTTGATTGATGAATATCCTTATATATCTAGTCATGAAAATTAAAGTGAATGAAACCCTAGTCCTAGTTTCTCTCTGATAGTATTTTCCCGTATGTTTTTGATCTTTACTTTGCTTTTATTCGTTTGCTTAGATAGGAAGAAATCAATTATTTGGTACTTGACAACATAGGTCTCTGTGGGTTCGATATCTTTCTTTATTACTTCGAGTATCCATGCACTTGCGGAGATAACAACAAGTGTGGTAACTCAACAAGTTTTTGGAGCCGTATCAGGGGGTGACAAGTCCCTGTGCGCCATACAATAAGTTTTGGCTGCGACTTCAAAAATAAGTTTTGTCTACCTACTTGTTGGGACACAACAAGTTTTTAGCGCCGTTGATGGGCATTAGTCCAAGGTACACGCTAAACAACTTGGGACACAACAAGTTTTTGGCGCCGTTGCCGGGGATTAGTTCAAGGTACACGCTAAGCAACTTGGGATACAACAATCATACTCTAGGATGAAGATTCACTATATTAAGTTAGGAATTACCTATAACTCCAACCATGATGAATCCATTAGACCTATATAGCTTGTGTGTTCTAAGCCTCAGGTTGCCCCACAACCTGTATAAGTGGCTCAGATTCCATCTTGACCTTTTGTGTCAAGTGGTTGACCTTGGACCACATCCAATTCAAACTTTCTCCCATTGGCCTTTTTCTTGAGAAAAACTTTCCCAAAAAAATGTAGTACCCTAGGTAACAATATTTTGTTCTCCTATGAGAACATGGAAGTAGTATCCCTAAGTTTCCTTAGGATACCCCACAAACACCCTTTATTATATCTGTGCTCTAGCTCACTAGAATCCTGATGTATGACTAGAAGTTTTATATCCCTAGATCCTGATATTAGGCGATGTCGTCTCCTAATCCATGACTCCAAATCCATGACACATACGGAGTCATGGAGACACTCGATGGAACATCATTTAATGTCAGAGAAGTTGTTGCTTTTGCAAAAAACCTTAGATGAGATGGACTTTACATGACTCATCATATATCAAATCATGCCAAGTAGGATTCAATTCCTCCAATTGGACACAACCTCCAATGAGGTGTTCTAGAAGGAGTGAGCTATGAGAAAAACTCATACTCATCTAAACAATCATTTAACGCTTGGCTCAAATGCTCTCAATCAAATCAAAGAGCATTTATGGATTTATCAAGTTGGTTTCTCTACTTTATTTATGTCTCATATAATAGACATATCCATTCTCGCTGAAATAATCAATAATGGTAATGAAGTATCAGTACCCTATATCTGGCTAACTTATTTGATCTATCCACACACGCCATAGTATATGAGATCCAATAAGCCTCCTGCTCTTCCACCTAGGCATGGTGAAGAGTATCGTTGTTATTTTCCTTAATAAACAAGGTTCACACGAATCAAACTTCTAGAAGAATGTTAAAACGTCTCATTCTCCTATGAGGAGATTGAATCTAAGAATTCATTTGCATAGAGTCAATGGATGAGATTCTTGTTTATAAGACCTAAACAACAGTGCCAGAGCTATGTACTTAACCACATATCTTAATCCATATATTACTTATGTTACTTATAGAACTATCCATAAAATCATTGCATGATATACTAAAACATGTTTGCAAATAAATATCCTTTTATTCCAAAAATATCTATTCCTCTAAAATAGGAATAGATACAATGTCATAAGTACATAACTGCAATGAAAATAATCAAGTTCTAAAAAAAAGTTTTGACCCCAAAGAGAGTGAAGTCTCCTATAGCAATGGCAACAACCTATGCGCCAACTCGTAGGTCAGTCTCTCCGCATCATACTCATCCTATTTCTATAGAGCACCTGCATATTTTTGCAAAAATATCAATCTCATCAAGTGGTATAATGTGTTAGAAATAGACAATTTGACTTCGGTAACATAATTACTTGATGCAGGAGCATTACCAAGGAGATCAAGGAGAATTAAGAAGCCCCCGATCCGCTATGGAATGACTACTTGAATTATTTTACTTGAGAACATGCCATGTTAGAACACTTGTTTACTTTGTTTACTTAGTGTGATAAACTGCTTGACGTTGGGACCAAGCTAGTCTCGTTGGTTGTGAGGCTAGTTGTGGGACGTTTTGTATTTTGAACACTTATGTGCAATGTTGTAGGTAGGACTTAGTCTAGGATTTATTTTCAAGTACTTATTTTATTTTGTAGTTGGTGTAGTAGGATGTTGTAGCCTAGGCTCTTTTCACATGTAATGCACCTACATGGCACCTTATGTTTCCCAAACACCCATGCTAAGGCTGCAAGCAAGCTTCAAAAGACATCAACATCAATCAACACCTTCATGATAGTCAACCTTTTCAACATCAAGTCAACACCTTCATACAAGTTAACATCTTCAAACTTACGCACCAATTAACACTGCTGCTAGCTCACTTCTACAACACAAGTCCGCATGCAAACTAATCTTCCCAGCATGCGCAGGAAGCATCTTCCAGCTCAGACCAATGCCATCCACAACCACCAATCAGATCAAGCAAAACCAGGAGCTGTCAACTAGCGAAGAGGGCCAAGAGTCACTAGCAATTGTAATGTTAGGGAAACAAGGTTTAGAGTCCATGTATTTTCACTTGCACAAGTTAGTCGAATGTTTTTGCTGAAAGATTCCTGAATTCTGAGTTAGCTGGATTGCTACTTGTTAAGGGTGTGCCGGAGGCCCCTTGTCTTCTTGAGGGTGAGCCGGAAGGCCCCTCTCCTTATTCCCTAGAAGGTGAGCAAGAAGGCCCTTCACCCCTTCCACCATCCCTTGCATCAATCTCACTTCAATCTTCCTGCTGAGACCCTACACTTGAGAATCTAGAATACTTGCAACCTGCAGAATACTGGGACGGAAGCAGAGTGATCTCTATCTAGAAGGGGGCCGATCCCCTCCCCCTAAGGGGATCTCAGGTGTACTCGTTCCAACATCTCCTCTAATTGAGCATGCATGTTAATTAATCTAATAATAGAGCTCCATACTTAAAGGGATTTCCTTGGGCCGTAAATCAGTTTTACATCAGTGGTATCAGAGCAACCTTTAAGTGCTCTATCTCTATGTGCTGTCAATCTTAGTTAATCTAGAAACGAACTATTCTATTATTCTATTGCACTGTAGCTGTTCACTGAATTTCCTCTATTGAATCTCTGAAATTTTTCTTTGTGACTTCTGCATTTGTTTTCTCTTGCTGCCATATCTGTGTAGTATAGTATGTTGTGAACAATCACTTTGAGGCTATAATCATGCATTACTTTCTCTGCTGAACTGCATCTTACCGTTGGTTTAATTTCTAAACTTTTTTCTTAAACATTGTAGCTTACCAGCGTGATTTTCCTCATAGTAGCTGAACTGGGTTTTGCACAACTCTTGTGGACCAAGTAGCCCGAATTCTACCCCAATCACAAATGCCATACCTCAAGCCTTAAACTTCAATTACTGCATGTTGCAATTAACTCTGTTGCCATCGTCTGTTCTGAATTTGAACACTGCTGTATTGAATGTTGCCATACTGTAGCTTACCGGCTGGTTGTCTGCAAACTGCTACTACTTTGTTCTGCACGGTATTTGATTGCTGTCATCTCTAGTAGCTGTTACACTTGGTATCTTGGTGTGATTAGTGCTCGCATTTGTCAATCCCTGTGTTCGTGCTAGTTGGTATATTTCATTTGTCTTTAGCATTGATTTAACTAGTTACTTGCCTATCTTGTTTAGTTGTTAATTTTCTGTAATCTGCATCCTGAGTCTTGACTATCACCATGGTGCGCACTAGGAGTACCTTTTTAGCTACTGGACCTGAGCAAGAATCCGCAACCCTAGCGAATGTTATTGCCATGATAGCTGACCTAAAACAATCCATGGATACTTTGAACCTGAGGGTAGGAAACTTAGAATCTAGTTCTAGAAACAATTCAGCCCAACCAGATCCTGAACCCAATTACCCCATAGAGGAGACACAGCAGCAGCCTATACCTTCTCCTAGAAGAACCAATGGACCCAACTGGGGGGAAGGAACTAGTAGACCTAACCAAGGTTATAGGACCATGCATAAACCTGAGGGACAGTACCCAGCATATCAACCTTCTAGGAGACCCATGCCCACCTATAATGATCCCTTGATAGAAGACCCATATGATAGAGCTCCTCATTACACCAGAGAAGATGATGAACTGTCTAGAGCTATGTGGTTCAACCCACCCACCTTTGAGGGAGGTCTTGATACCCAAGAGTTTTTAAATTGGCAAGCCAATGTTGAACAATATTTTGAATGGGGAAGGATTTCTGAGGCTAGAAAGGTTCAATGTGCTAAGTTTCTATTGCGTGGCTCTGCTCAAATGTATTGGAATAGCGTGGAGATCAGGCTAGCTAGGAGCGGTATACCACCTATTACTACTTGGAATGACAAGAAGTGGAAACTACGTGAGAAGTATGTTTCTCCTAATTATAGACAAAGGATCTATGACCAATTCTCTAGGCTAGTTCAAGGTAATGGCACTACTGTCGAGTATGTAGAAAAATTTGACGACCTTATGATTAAGTGTGATCTACATGAGGATCCATGGCTGTCTTTAAATCGCTTCAAGGGGGGATTGAGGACTGACATAAGGAGAGCTTTGATATCCCACAAATATGACAACTTACAAGAGGCCTATCACTTGGTTATGGATCTAGAGTATGATTTACAGCAGATGCACGTCCCTCTACCTAGGACCAATTCCCCTACCGTACCCATGTCGGCTAATCCTAGTTCGTTACCAGCCAAGACATCCATAGTGGAGGGCAAGACTAGAGATAGGGGGCCTACACACCCACCTGCTAGCAAACTTACCTGTTATAAGTGTTCTCAGCCCTGTCATATTGCTAAGGACTGTCCAAAGAAAGCCCTGCTCATAGAAGAACTTGAAGAGGTGGTAGAGGCTGAAACCGAGGGAAAGGGAGTGGAAGAAGAAGCATATGCTCCTGAATATAATAGTGAAGAAGATCCCCGTAATACCATGGCCATTGTTAGATGCAACTATATGAAAAATGCTCCGGCTGAAGATTGGAAACGTACTAGCCTTTTCTACACATATACCCAATGCAATGAGAAGGTGTGTAAGATCATCATAGATAGCGGGAGTAGTCTCAATGTCATCTCCAAGCAAGCTATAAGTAAGTTTGGTCTAGAGCAAGAGAAGCATCCAAAGCCCTATAGTATCTCATGGGTAGATAAAACAAGTATTCCAGTTGCATTTTGGTGTGAGGTACCTTTGAAACTAGGCTTCTACATTGGACATATCTGGTGTGATGTGACAGAGATAAATGTGGCGGATATATTACTTGGCCGGCCATGGTTGTATGATCTTGATGTAACTCACTATGGGAGGAGCAACACCTATGAGTTGATGGCTAATAGCAAAAAAATTACTCTCATAACCAGCCTACCCCGTGAGCTGAGAGTTTCCCATAAGAAAGGTAAGGCCATTGATGATAAGCAACCTATCACCCTGCTAAGAACCCAAGACTTCTTACAAGACACTAGAGATACCAGTGCAATCTATACCTTACTCCTTCTACCCACTAATTCTAATAATCAACAAGAGTAGTCGATTGTTATCACCCAATTACTTAAAGAATATGAATCTATTACCCCCTGTGAGTTACCAAGCGAGCTGCCACCTGAAAGGAGCGTGTAGCATGCCATAGATCTTGTACCCAGTGCCACTCTGCCACATCTTCCACATTACCGCATGAGTCCTACTGAACATGCTGAGCTCAAAAGACAAGTGGATGAAGTATTGGGAAAAGGATTAATCCGTGAAAGCCTTAGCCCATGTGTTGTCCCTGCTCTTCTTACACCCAAAAAGGATGGGACATGGAGAATGTGCATAGATTATAGAGCCATCAATAAGATCACTATCAAATATAGATTTCCCATACCCAGACTGGATAATCTTTTGAATATGATTGTGGGCTTAGCTTGGTTCTCAAAGATTGATTTAAGAAGTGGGTATCACCAAGTTAGAATTAGGGAAGTTGATGAATAGAAAACAGCCTTCAAAACTCAAGATGGTTTGTATGAGTGGATGGTCATGCCTTTTGGGGTGACCAATGCCCCCTCTACATTTATGAGGCTGATGTACCAAGTTTTAAAACCCTACATTGGAAAATTTTTAGTGGTATATTTTGATGGTATTTTGATTTTCAGTAAGAGTAGTGAAGAGCACCTTGAACATGTCAAATCCACCTTGGATCTAAAGAAAGAGCAATTGCTATTGAACCTTAAGAAATGAGTTTTCTTGACTCAAGAGGTGGAATTCCTTGGATTTATCATTAACCATCGCAGACTGAAGGCTGCTCCATCTAAAATTGTGGCCATTATGGATTGGCCCTCTCCCACTACTCTAACCGAAGCTAGAAGCTTCCATGGGCTGGCCACTTTCTATAGGCGTTTCATTCATAACTTTAGCACACTTGTAGCCCCCATCACAAACTGCTTGCGCCAAGGAAGATTTGAATGGACGCCTATGGCCGAGAAGTCCTTCCAAAGATTAAAGAGTAGAATCACTACCACCCCTATATTAAGATTGCCTGACTTTGGTAAACTCTTTGTTGTTGATTGTGATGCGTCAGGGGTGGGAATAGGAGGGACTCTTAGCCAAGATGGGCATCCTATAGCCTTTTTTAGCAAAAAATTGAATGATACTAGGCAAAAATATTCCACTTATGATAAGGAGTTCTATGCTGTGGTTCAAGCATTAAAATATTGGAGACATTACTTGATACATAAAGAATTCATCCTTAATAGTGATCATCAAGCTTTAATATACCTCAATAGTCAATTCAAGTTGAATCCTAGACATGCCAAGTGGATTGAATTCCTACAGCAATATACATTTGTCCTGAAACATAAAGCTGGGATTCACAATAGGGTGGCTGATGCCTTGAGCCGCAAGGTGAAGATCTTGACCACAATGTAAGTTTTGGTTGTTGGGTTTGATAGACTCAAGGATGAATATGAGTGCTGCCCAGATTTTAAAGACATATTCCATGACACTAAGGAACTCACCACATCATCTACTACATATTCAATTCATAATGGATTCTTGTTTAAGGGTAACAAACTGTGTGTCCCTTGCTCATCCCTAAGGGACTTTCTAGTATGGGAACTACATGGAGGAGGAACCGCCAGACATCATGGGCGAGACAAAACTCAAGCTTTAGTGGAAGAGAGGTTTTATTGGCCTTCTCTTTACAAAGATGTATCAAAGATTGTGAGCCATTGCCAAGTTTGTCAAGTTGCCAAGACCCATAAGCATAATTATGGGATTTATATGCCATTACCTGTACCAGAGGGCCCGTGGCAGGACTTGAGCATGGATTTTGTGCTCGGTCTACCCCGAACTAGTGCTCATCATGACTCCATTTTTGTGGTGGTAGACCGGTTCCCTAAAATGGCACATTTCATACCCTGTAGTAAGACCACAGATGCATCCCACGTTGCTAGGCTATTTTTTAGAGAGGTGGTTCGCTTGCATGGCTTACCACACACTATTGTTTCAGATCGTGATACTAAATTTGTGGGACATTTTTGGGTAACTTTATGGAAGCTCTTAGGAACAAAGCTAAACTTCTCTACTACTTACCACCCACAATCTGATGGACAAACTGAAGTGATAAATAGGTCATTAGGAAACATTCTTCGTTGTCTTGTTGGGGAACATTCGGGCACTTGGGATAAATTGCTACCCACGGCTGAGTTTGCCTTTAACAGTGCGGTTAACAGAACTACAGGAGCTAGCCCATTCCAAATCAATCTAGGATACCAGCCCCGCAAACCTATAGACCTTGCCCCTTTACCATCACCCTTCAAGACCAACCATTTGGCTCTCTCTTTTGCACAACACATAGTCAAGATTCACAATGAGGTTAAAGATAATATCGCTAAGCACACTTTCAAATATCAAACTACAGGTAATACTCATAAGCATTGTGTTTCATTAAATGAGGGTGACTTGGTAATTTTCAGGAACAAGAAAGAAAGACAACAAGGTGCCAACAACAAGTTACAAACCAAGAGGGATGGGGCCCTTCATGATCATAAAAAAGATCAATGATAATGCCTACTCTCTCGATCTCCCACCAGCCCTTGGGATTCACCCCATGGTGAATGTGGAGGATCTCACATTATACAGGAAGCCGATATCCATCAGTGCGCCACCTGTTCCACCTCAAGCATGCCGAATGTTGGAGGAACAGTAACGTCTCACTTCCAACGGAGTTCAACACTACTACCTCATCAAGTGGAGTGATCATACCAAACATTGGGTACCTGAAGAAGAGGCACATCAACTCTTACCGGAGGAGCTAGAGGACTTCAAGATTAGTTCTCTGGAGGAGAATTCTGCACCCCCGGAAAAGCTGATGCAGGAGCATTACCAAGAAGATCAAGGAGAATTAAGAAGCCCCCGATCCGCTATGGAATGACTACTTGAATTATTTTACTTGAGAACATGCTATGTTAGAACACTTGTTTACTTTGTTTACTTAGTGTGATAAACTGCTTGACGTTGGGCCCAAGCTAGTCTCATTGGTTGTGAGGCTAGCTGTGGGACGTTTTGTATTTTGAACACTTTTGTACAATGTTGTAGGTAGGACTTAGTCTAGGATTTATTTTCAAGTACTTATTTTATTTTGTAGTTGGTGTAGTAGGATGTTATAGCCTAGGCTCTTATCACATGTAATGCACCTACATGGCACCATATGTTTCCCAAACACCCATGCTAAGGCCTCAAGCAAGCTTCAAAAGACATCAACATCAGTCAACACCTTCATGACAGTCAACCTTTTCAACATCAAGTCAACACCTTTATACAAGTTAACATCTTCAAACTTATGCACCAATTAACACTGCTGCTAGCTCACTTCTACAACACAAGTCCGCATGCAAACTAATCTTCCCAGCATGCGTAGGAAGCATCTTCCAGCTCAGACCAATGCCATCCACAACCACCAATCAGATCAAGCAAAACCAGGAGCTGCCAACTAGCGAAGAAGGCCAAGAGTCACTAGCAATTGTAATGTTAGGGAAACAAGGTTTAGAGTCCATGTATTTTCACTTGCACAAGTTAGTCGAATGTTTTTGCAGAAAGTTTCCTGAATTCTGAGTTAGCTCGATTGCTGCTTGTTAAGGGTGTGCCTGATGACACCAAAATATATAGTATATTTTGTATCATTTTGGATATCTTTTCATGCTAGATTGAAGATCTTTTATTTGTTTTTCTCAATTTTCAGGTAAAAAGGCACTATTTCAAGCAGTTTTCAAGCAAAATCAAACACATAGAGAAGAGTTACCATCATCAAGAGGAAATTACCTAAGAAATTTCACACCAAACGGAGCAAGTCAGCAAATTATGGCAGTGCCATAATCTATTATACAGTACCGTAATTTCAGACAGTACCGTAAAATCTGAGCCCTGCCGTATTTTGAGGAGTTTGCAACCAAAAAGATTTTCGAATTTTACGGCACCGCCGTAAACAATATTACTGTGCCGTATTTAAGAACGCTTCAGAATTGAAACTTCGCCTGATTTTACGGCACCACCGTAAAGGATTACACGAGCCGTATTTTCCGATCACTTCCGAACAGAAAGTTTCCTCGATTTCACGACACCACCGTAAACCGGATTACGGTGCCGTAATTTCCAGCCTTTTCAAGGACAGAATACTCGTGGGATTTTACGGCAGTGTCGTAATTCCTAATTTGATCACGATGCCCAGGTCAATATCGACGCCCGATTCTTGCGGAGAAGATGGCGGGCGATCCAGAACTCTAAATTGGATGCCGTAAGAAGAAAAAAGAGAGTTTTGGAGGAGAGAATTACGCACATACCGGAAGCCCCAATTTTCATCGACTGTGGAGGGAGAAATTGCGATTCACGCCGCCGCCTAGGTTTTCGCCGCCGTGCTCAATCCAGACGATCTCCGGCCGTGATTTTTCTACTGAAGCTTCGTCTAAAGGAGGAGGGAACACACCAGAAGTTCCAAATCGAAAGGAGATCAAGTGGAAGAGAAATCGAAGAAAGAGGAGTCACCGACACTGTTCATCGACGTTCTTTGTAAATTACAGCTGTGAAATACTTCACAGTCGTGCTGTATTTTCTAAACTTCTCTTTTCCTTTGATTTTTGATCTTCTGAAACCATGACTCATTGTAATTCCTTCACGATGATAGCTTAAACTACTTTTAGGACATGGGGGAGTAGTTCACTTGATTTCCAATGACTAGATAAACTACTTTTTCAATATTTCGTTGCGTTTGATCTTAGCATGATGATTTTGCTCATGTGATAATTGTGCTTAGACTCTCTATAAGTCCATGTTACTAATTATGTTCTTAGAATTTTTGCTGTTGGCTGAAAAGTAATTGCTTGACAATTTGGAACCCTATAATTGCATGTTAGGAACCCTTCCTTAGGTTAGATCCAACTTGATATATTCTAGTAGAATTATTGTCATCATTATAACATGAATCTATAGATCGATGTCTATTTGTCAAACGTGGAGATCTTGTGCGAAAGCAAGGATCGGAACGTTGGAGATCCATGAGTAAAACTAGTGTCGAGACTTGGATGCACGAAAGTGATCCTTGAGACTCCACTAGAGGGTATCAACCTAGAATTCGGATGCACGAAAGTGATCCTCGAGTTCATTGTTTGATGATTTACTTATCTTCAGCGTTGGGACGAATCTTGCGCGAAAGCAAAGATAAATCCCTATGCGGTGGTTTGCACGAAAGTGAAACAATCCTTTTATTAAGTAAATTACATCTTCATCATGATAAAATTGAACTGACGAAATCCTTATTCATATCTAGTCATAAAAGTTAAAGTGAACGAAATCCTAGTCCTAGCTTTTCTATCTGATAATTCCGTTTTAGTTTCCGATTGCTATTTTTCACTACTTCAATTTGCCTAGATAGTAAGAAATCAACTATTTGGTATTCGATAACATAGGTCTCTGTGGGTTCGATATCTTAATTATTACTTCGAGTATCCGTGCACTTGCAGATCATAACAAGTTTTTGGCGTCGTTGCCGGGGACCTTAGTTTATGTCGATATTAGAGACGTTGAGATTATTGCTAGATTAGGTTTTTATTTACTTTTTTTTTTATTTACTGCTTATTTTCTATTTCTTGAAATC
>JANTFE010009800.1:0-11606 GCA_027562315.1 Costus pulverulentus
AATTGTTTTCGTTCAGTTTAAAGGGATTTAAACTCTGATTGTAAGTGAGATCTGGTCTGATCATGTTTGATTGATTAGGGCTTGAGATCGGTAAGCTTTAATCGAGAGGGTTGATGCAAGATCGATGAGATCAAGAGCATCAGAAGATGAACGGTTAGATCTTGAACTTAATGGTTTAATATGATCTAGACCAATGCTTGGGTTAATTGGTCTTTGAACCAAACCAAAATGAACCGGCTCATCATGTGAGCGCATGGTTCAAAGGGGAGAGCAAAAATTGCGCTTGGGGTAAACCCATGGTCTCATTGAGAAGTGGTTTTCTATTTTTAGAAGCCATGATCTCAAGTTGAGACCACGTCTCACGTTTGTAAAGTGCAAGCTCTATTCTCGCCTCTCGCCCACCCCTCTCGATAGACTCTCGTATGGTAAAGCTTTGACGATTTGGAGAGGATTCGGCCAAGCAAAGAAAACATCCCTTTTCTTTCCATTCGATCAGGAGACTTGGAGAACCTTGCTAGCACAAGGAGCGACAAGGAGAAGCCGAGATTCATCTTGTGTGCGCACGCTTTGGAGGAGAGCCCTTTTGATCTCTGCTTCCAAGACGCCATCCAAAAAATGGCATCGGTATGTATCTTTTGATGTATACATGTTTATCAAAGTTGATCATATGACATGCATGCAATCGATCTCGAAATCTTTTCTTCCGCTGCATTAAACCTCTAATTGCGCCTATTAGGGTTTCGCCCCCTGCTTAGGGGACTTACAACGACCCATATGAGAAGATCAATGGACAGACATAGGATTTGCCCCTTCCTGCGGGAAGCTTGATATCCACGGGGCCCCCTATGGTTGCATGACTGAGAGTGTATGGCCATACCCAGGTGAAAGCATGATCTAGTCATGACCATTAGATTGGGTGAAAACAAAGGGGTGACGCACTTTGTCCAATCGGATATCAGTTTGGCAAAGGGACTATAATGCATCGATATCTTGTTGCGATGATGGGGATGCCGATGTGATATCCATCCCAAAGACTTGGGTAGCAGCGATGCACTGCTAGGTGCCACTCACTGCTTGTGATGACATGAGTTCATCACTGCCAACGTCAGAGGAACTTACAGGGTCGCACAACTTGAAACTCGGGTTCTTGTATTGATCGGATAGCCTTTTGATCGAGTCATTGGATAACTCAGATCAGTTTGGGAGAATCCATCAGCGTCATTGTGCCTGATGAGATGGAAGGAACCTTTTGGAGCTAACTTCATTTTTGGGCCAGATGGGCCAAATGGGCCCAGTAGCCCAAATGAGCCAAATGGGCTAAATCAGCCCAATAAGCCATTTGGGCCAAATTGGCAAATGAAGTCTGAGCTTGGTGCATGGACCAATGAGCCTCTATACCCAATGGGCTTGGAGCCCAGTTTGGGCGTGAGGCTTAATGGTCCTTGAGGCTTAATGGGCTTGAGGCCCATTGGGCCTTGAGGTTTAATGGGCTTGAGGCTCAATGGGCCGCCAGGCCTAATGGCCTATGACCATAAGAAGCCTTGGAAGAGAATTTGGAGTTGGCGCCTAGGAGAGAATTTGGAGTTCTCTTCACTTATGAAGAGAAAGAGAATTTGGAATTCTCTTCTCTCATGAAGAGTTGCGCCTCTTCCTTGTGAAGAGTTGCACCTCCTCATTTGTATAAATCTCCTTGTTGCCCTCTCTCAAATGTTGGTTGGTATTAGCAATTTTTCCCATCTCCTCTTCCAAGGTCGGCTCCAAGGTTGGACCTTGGCATTTTCTTCCTTCCCTCTACTCTTCTTGGTGCAACCACTGTGTGGATGGCGCAAGGTATAAAGGAAGACTCCCTGAGGCGTGGATCTTCTTCCCGAGGCTAGCACCAGGCATGGAAGAAGAGATCTCGAGGTTCGGCTGTGTGCGAGACTGCAGAGGGCGAACATTTGGGCACCTGCATCACATCCTTCGCATCGCTTCAAGGTATCATCTCCTACTCACCATCTCGATTCCCTCGCAAGACTGGGTCTTCTAGGTTTATGGGACTGGCCTGTTTCGGGGATTGCTTCCACTGTTCTTGTCTGTAAAAGTTTTAAAAATCCCCGGGGTTTCCCAACAGTGGCATCGGCCCAAACACGGCTAGAGGCACGGGGGTGTCCGGGGTATTACTTGTTGGCAGGATGGTCATGGCCTGGCCATGCTTTCCGTCACGACCGTGCTGGAGTAGTGCGGGCTCCTACGAGTTGGGCACGAGCGACGGCAAGGGCATGCTGTGAGCTGTGTTTGTATTCGCGTTCTGGTGGGATTGTGTCACGGCCGTGGGGCTGCCTGTGATCGAAATTTATGGCAGGGCCATAACCAGATTTACGGGCCATAATTCCATGTCTGAAATCCACAGAAAGTTTGTGCACGGCCTGGCCGTGGCCTTGTTCATGGCTTGGGGGTCGCTGAAGATGTCTGGGAGTGTGCTGATCACGGCTTGCCCATGTTGGGCAGCACGGCCGTGTTTGGCGATGATAACTTTTCCCGAGACTTTCACGGGTGGAGGCACGGGTGAAGTAGGGGTGAAGTTCTCGGTCTCGATGAACACGGCTTGGCCGTGTCGGGGAGCACGGCCGTGATGGGCCGCTAGAAACTCGGCCGAAGCGGGTACGGGCTATGGCATGGCCGTGGCGGAGACTATGTTGGCGTTCGCGTCAGTGCCGACCGTGTCACGGCCGCATCGGGGAACACGATCTAGCCGTGTTGGGGTCAGTAGGACTCCTTTTGCGCTGAATTTCGCGGGGTTGCTTCCTCCAGTTCTAGGAAGTCTCTCCAAGTGTCATCTGGAGGGAATCGGCCGTCCTCATTGGCATCTCTGACTCTGTCACCACCGCTACAGTCGTTCATCTTCGTGTCTAGAAGCCCTGGAAACCCTTCCAAAATCCTTCCTTTTATAGTCTAATCAGTATAGAACTCATCTAGGAGAAATCCGAAGGGGCAGACATTTTCACTGCTCGTATTGAGTTTATGGCCAAGGCCGTAATTCTGTCTGTGAATAAGCCCTTTTATACACAGAAAGTTTCACGGTCCGTGATGGATTCACGGCCTCACTTGTGAAAGTTTCTATGTATATTTTAACTTTGCCATTTTTTCGCCCTTCAAACACCAGATTTACGGCCAGCCCCAAAATTATGGTGAAGGCTGTAAAAGTCACGATCTTCACTATTTCCGCTCCAAATTTGACGTGTAAGCTCATAATCTCTTCGGGAATCGTGTTATGGCTTCAAAACTCATAAAATCCATCATTTTTGAGCCATTTTACCTACATTTTCATAAAAACTAAGAAAAGTGAACATTTTGTGCAAAGTGAAGTAAAAACATTAAAAATTGCATAAAATCATTCAATTAAGCCCAAAATATTATGTAAAATATATGCAAAAACATGATGAAAATGCAATGCATCATCCCCAGTCGAGTATCATAGTGGATGAGGGACAGTTATGATACTTGTGAGATTGGTGTATGCGTTGGTTGAACACAGGTTGCTAATGCAGGTATATGGGTATATTGAGGTAGATATACTGGTTCAACCCACGATGAAGATTTGACTTGGAGTCACAAGTCAAATATCAGAGTAACATAGCTATACTTGTCCTTGACTTGAGGTCATTGATATCTCTATGTGGTAAGTGGTATACTTTGATACAACCTAATGCTCCATCGTAATAGGGGAGTCATAACGATTGTCATTGGGTATATCACAAGTCATATAAGAGGTTCAATGAGTTAATAGAGGATTTGCCCCTTCCTTAATTAGAACCTTGATGCCCATGGGTACCCCATATATGGATGCCTGACTGAAAGTGTATGTCCATACCCAGGTGAGAACCTAATTTAGTCATGATGATTAGATTGGGTTAAATAAATGTGACACACTTGTCCAATCTAGATATCAGCTCGGCAAAAGGACTAAAGTGTATATGTACTTTGTTGCAGTTGAATGGGATGCCAATGTTGACTCCATTCCGATGACTTGGGTAGCAATGATGTACTGCCAGGTGCCACTCATTGCTTATGATGATGTGAGGTTATGACTGCCGACATTTGAGGAATCTACAAGGTAACACACCGAGACACTCGAGATCTTGTATTGATCATGTAGCCTATCATTGGGTGACCACATTTGACTAGGTTTTAGTCGAGAGGTCAAGTGATATAATTTGCACCAAATTTATTTGGACGGTCATCAACTTGATTTAAATGTAACTGGAGGAGTCCACAACTTTAGCATAATAATGAATATTTATATTTATTTAATGGGAATAAATTTATTAGATTTATTCACCAACTTAAGTTATGGGACCCGTTCTGATACTCAATATATATAGGGGCTAGGGGGCACATATCGGCGTGTTATTGTTATGCCCTGAGACCTGTTTTTGGTCTTAGCTTTTGTACTACATTCTTGATATTTTATAGATATCCTGGCATTGTCATTGTCATAGTCTACTATACGTCTACGCATATGTAGATTTATATGATGATGTCCCTTGAGATATTTCTATCTCGGTTTGTTTTGTCCTAAGTCGAGTACCATAGTGGATATGGGATAGCTATGGTGTAGGTGATACTCATTTATGCATTGGTTAGCACTTACTTAATGCAGGCATATGGGTATATCAAGGGAGAGATACTAGATCGACCCTCTATGAGGATTCTTCTTGGAGTCTCAAGAAGAATCTCATAGTGAAAGAGTTGTATTTGTCCTTTGGCTTGAGAGAGATTGTGTCTTTGTATAGTAAGAGATATGCTTTGATGCAACCTAATTCCTTGCCATAATAGGGAGGTAATAACGGTAGTCATTGGGTATATCTTGAGCTATATGAGATGTGCATCTTGCCAATAGAGGATTTGCCCCTTCCATGCAGGGAAGCCTGATGACTATAGGCCCCTATATGATGCATGATTGAAATTGGGTGGCCATACCCAAGTTTAGCTTGATTTAGTCATGCCCATCAAATTGGAATAAACAAGTGTAACACGCTTGTCCAATCTAGATGTCAACTTGGCAAAGGGACTAGTATATACAAATACCTTATCACAGTTTAGGGGTTGTCAATGACGACATTAATTCTGATGACTTGGGTTGTAGTGATGCACTACTAGGTGTCACTCACTACATGTGATGATTAGGTTATCACTACCAACGTCTGAGGAACCTTGTGATCTGGTTGGGCCCATAGGCTTTACTTGCCTATCTGAATATTATATTTAGATATATTGAATTAATTAATTAATGTTGGGAATCCCTGGGCCAAATTAAAATTTTTTGTACAAAGGAAACATGTTCCTAAAATAGAATTCCTAGAGCGCCAGGATCACTTACGAGTGATAAAACTAATGGATGTGAAGAGTGTACCTTTAAGCAATTTATGGAGCAAGCGTCAATGATGAAGACACACACAAGAATGTCCTCTATAGTCACACACACATGGGCTCCTCAAGTTCTCTCAACCTTCGCGCTTGGTGCTAGCCTCATAATGTGAGATCCATGCCTTGGAGTCTTGCGTGATGCTTGTGTCAATCCCTCAACAAGATGTGCCAACAAGCTATCCTCTACATGGCCACAAGGAGTGGGCAGCACTCCCACTTGCACTAATGGTGATGTGGAAGAAGGAGAGGATGCGCCAAGGAGAGGTGAAGCCTCTACAACTTCCGCCAATGCTTCTTCAACCTTGCTATCCTCTTTCTTCAAGGAGGTGTCACCAAGAGGAGGAAGAAGGGGCGACTCCAGGAAGACGGCGACTAGGACTTCAAGTGATGTGGGCTGCTAGGGCTTCTTGCATGCTTGTGCATGTGCCTAGGGCCTCATATATATATACATAATTGAGGTGGGTCTCCTCACTTAAGTTACAACTATAAATATTCATTTTATTCACTTAAGTTGTACGCAACCCCCACAACTTTAGTTGCAAATAAACTGAATATAAATATTTATTTAAGTTGTAGATGTTGGGAAACCCCGGGGATATTTTACAAATTTCAGAGATAGAGATTACACAAATACATTGCACAACGGAAGCAATATCCTCGAAACGAGCCAGTCCCAAAAACCCAGTGAAGATCGCATGCGAGGGGGTCGACACGATGAGTTAGAAAATACCTCAAAGCAAGATGAGGTTGATGTCGAGGTAGGCACCCAAGCGTGCACCCTCTGCAATCTAACACACATAGATGCCTCGAGTCCTCTTCTTCCACGCCCGGTGCTAGGCTCGGGAAGAAGATCTAAGCTTTGTCCACCTTCTTCAAGACTTGTACCACTCACCAATTGAGTTGCGCCAAGGAGAAAGGAGAAGGAGGAGATCACCTCTTTACTTGCGCCACCATCTAAGAAGAGATGCGCCAAGAGAAGAGAGGGAAGAGAAGAAGCCGCCTTGTCCAACTTCATCTTGCGCCAAGAAGAAAGGATGAAGATGACTCTCGGCTATGGAAGAGGTTGTGCCAATCAAGCTTTGCTCTCGCCTCTATGTTGCTTGCTCACACCAAGATAAGAGCAACATCTACTCTCGCATATGTGAAGACATATATAGAGAGAGTGGGGCGGCAACATAAGGCTTAGAGAGGTGGGCGCAACTCATAGAGAAAGGGACGACTAGGGTTTAGGGTTTGGTTGCAATTAGGGTTTGAGTTTAGGAAAGACTCCAAGCCTATTCCATAATCATCCCCTAATCGCCTAAGACTTACCTAGTAAGTCCTGCCTCAAGCCTTGCCTTAGAAGCAAGCTTTCCATCTAAGCATGAAGGGGGTGGTGCCTATTCCTTCCAAAGGAAGCAAATTGTGCCAAGCTCACCCCATTATGCCCTTGGCGCCAATGGGGTTGGCTTTTCTCCCCATTATATCTTTTTAGCCCATTGTCTCTCAATGATAACTTGTTTATTGGGCCTCATTGGATAATGAGCTGGCCCAAACTTCATTACATGGGTTGATTAAGCAATTGGATCCATTCCAATGCAACCCTAGTCCAAATGTGACCAACCATGGTCAAATACGGGTCAACCTGTCAAAAATGAAGTTTGGCTCCAATAACTCTCTTCTATCTCATCAGGCCCATTGGCGCTGATGAAATCTCCCAATTAGATCCGAGCTATCCAATAACTCAATCGTCAGGCTTCCCGATCAATACGAGAACTCGAATATCTTGGTGTGCGACCCTGTAGGTTCCTTTGACACTGGCAGTGCTGACCAAAGGTCACCACAAGCAGTGAGTGGCACTAGAAGTCCATCGCTGCTACCCAGGTCATTGGAATGGATATCGACATCGATATGCCCATCATCGCAACTAGGTACAGATGCATCACAGTCTCTTTGCCGTACTGATATCCGATTGGACAAGTGTGTCGCCACTTGTTTTCACCCAATCACATGGTTATGGCTAAATCAGGTTCTCACCTAGCTATGGCCATAAACTTTCAGTCATAGAATAATCGAGGAGCTCCATGGATATCAAGCTTCCCTTAGGAAGGGGCAAATCCTTTGTCTTTCCATTGACCTTCTCAAATGGGTCGTGACATGCTCAATGACAATTGTTATGACCTCCCAACTACGGTGAGGGGTTAGGTTGTATCAAAGCAAGTCCCTAACCATATAGAATGGTCAATGACCTCAAGTCAAGGGATCAATGCATCTCCTATCACTTATGAGGATAACTGAAGACACCAAGTCATAGCTTCACAGCGGGTCTGTCCAGTATATCCACCATTGATATACCCATATGTCTGCATCAGCACCTCGTGCCTAACCAGCCCATATACTAGTCTCACAAGTACCAAAGCTTTCTCATATCCACTCAGGTACATCGACTGGGGACAATCATTTGACCACTGATCCAATCTGTCTCCCGGGACATTATCATGTAAGTACACAAACACAGATGTAGACAAACATAGATAATGACAATGCTAGAAAGATATAAATATTAATGTCAAGTAGTACAATAATGGACAAATACTAGGTCCTAGGGCATATACACTAACAATCTCCCACTTGCACTAAGACCTAGAGGTTGAGCAACCTCAACCCCATATCTCTAGTATGACCATCATGCTTCTGCTGTGCCGAAGCTTTGGTCAATGGGTTTGCCAGATTGTTCTCTGTGTCAACTAAGCTAATCTTGACATCACCTCTGTCAATGATCTCTCCGATCAGGTGAAATCTCTTGAGTATGTATTTGGACCTTTGATGAGACCGTGGTTCCCTAGCTTGTGCAATTGCCCCATTGTTGTCATAATAGAGCTTAATGGAATCCATTGCACTTGGAACCACCTGATGTTCAGAAATGAACTTCCTAATCCAAACGGCTTCTTTGGCTGCCTCAGAGGCGGCCACATACTCAGCCTCAGTTGTAGAATCAGCTATGGTTGATTGCTTGAAGCTCTTCCAGCATACAACGCCTCCATTCAGCTTGAACACATAGCTGGCCTACGATCTAAAGTCGTCAGGGTCAGACTGGAATGACACATAAGTGTAGCCCTGCATACTGAGCTCTTCCTGTCCCCCATAGACTAAGAACAGATCCTTAGTTCTTCTTATATACTTAAGGATGTTCTTTACAGCCACCCAGTGTTGTAAACCTAGATTTGATTGGTATTGGCTAGTTATGCTCATAGCATAAGCCACATCTGGTCTAGTACACAACATTGCATACATGATTGATCCCACCGCCGAAGCATAGGGCACTCAACTCATGTCATCACTCTCAACCTGTGTGGTGGGACACTGGTTTTTTGAGAGAGTAAGACCATGTCTCTTTGGAAGGTACCCTTTCTTGGATTACTCCAAGTTGAACCTCTCTAGGACCTTATCAATGCAGGTACTCTGACTGAGGGCGAGGAGTCTCTTGGATCTGTCCCGGTAGATCCTCACACCTAAGATATAGGCGGCGTCCCCTAAGTCCTTCATCTCGAAACACTTCCCTAACCACGTCTTCACAACTTGAAGACTAGGGATGTCATTCCCGATGAGCAGTATGTCATCGACATACAAGACCAGAAAAGTGACTAACCTCCCACTAAATTTTCTGTATACACAGGCATCATCTTCGCTTTTGATAAAGCCATAATCTCTCATAGCTTCATCAAACCGAAGATTCCAACTTCGAGATGCTTGCTTTATTCCATAAATGAATTTCTTTAGCTTGCAGACCTTACTAGCATCTACAAGATGGATGAAGCCATCAGGTTGTGTCATGTACACATCCTTAGTCAGCTTCCCGTTAAGGAATGTTGTCTTCACATCTATCTGTCATATCTCATAATCATGATATGCAACTATAGTAAGTAGAATCCGAATGGATTTGATCATGGCAACTGGCGAGATGGTTTCATCATAGTCCACCCCGTGGACTTGTTTGAATCCTTTAGCCACTAGTCTACCTTTATAGGTAACTATGTTGCCATCCATGTCTGTCTTCCACTTGAAGACCCATTTACACCCTATGGGTTTTACCCCATCAGGTAGCTCAACCAAATCCCAGACTTGTTTAGCTGACATGGAATCCATCTCAGATCGCATGGCCTCAAGCCATATCTCAGAGTCCGGTCCACTGACCGCCTCATCATAAGTCCTGGGTTCATCCTCAATGATGAAGATCCCGTCATGTTGGGTCGGCAGCGACCCATACCTCTCAGGTGCATGACGAATCCTCTCAGACCAATGTGGGACCTGTGTTTGAGCCTCAGGTTGCCTGGCAAGCAGTGCAGGTGGCTTAGGTTCCATCTCCTTATCTTGTGGTTGCACTTGGACCTAGTCCACGTCAAACTTCCTCCCACTAACTTCTTTCATGAGAAATTCTTTGTCTAGAAAGATAGCACCCCGAGCAACAAAGACCTTGTTCTCGGTTGGGACATAGAAGTAGTATCCTTCAATTTTCGTAGGATACCCCACAAACACGCATTTATCAGATCTAGGTTCTAGCTTGCTAAAATGCTGACGTTTGACATAAGCCTCACATCCCCAAATCCTGATAAAAGTGAGATTAGGGCGTCTCTCACTCCCTACCTCGTATGGTATCTTGGAGACACTCTTGGATGGAACGTTATTCAATATTAGAGAAGCTGTCTCAAGTGCATGCCCCCAGAATGAGGGAGATAGAGTTGCATGACTCATCATAGATTGAACCATGTCCAACAAGGTTCGATTTCTCCTTTCATATACACCATTCCATTGAGGTGTGCCAGGAGGAGTGAGTTAGGATAAGATCCCACACTCTCTCAAATAGTCAAAGAACTCACCACCTAGGTACTTTCCACCACGATCTGATTGAAGAGCCTTAATGGATCTACCAAGCTAGTTTTCTACTTCATGTTTAAACTCCTTAAATTTCTCAAAGGATTCAGACTTATGTCTCATCAAGTAGACATAACCATATCTACTGAAGTCATCAGTAAATGTGATGAAGTAGTTGTACCCTCCTCTGGCTTGTTTATTGAATGTCCCACACACATCAGTATGTATGAGATCCAATAAACCTCCTGCCCTCTCACTAGTGTTGGTGAAGGGTGCTTTTGTCATTTTCCCTAATAAGCAAGGTTCACAAGTATCGAATCCCTCAAAAGAACTTGAATCTAACAACCCATTTGCATGGAGTTATTGAATGCGATTCTTGTTTATATGGGCTAATCGACAATGCTATAGGAAAGCACCAACTGAACCACTCAATTTGGTCCTTTTATTATTTATGTTACAAATAGAGCTATCCATGTCCAAGACATATAAACTATTGCATAAAGTACCGTTCCCATATACCATATTCGCAAATGAAAAAGAACAGAAGTTCTTATTTATTTCAAACTTAAATCCCTTCTTTGCCAAGCAAGTAATGGATACAGTCTTCTTAGTAAGTGAAGGTACATAATAGCAATTATCTAGCACTAACTGAAGTCCAAAAGGCAGGGAGAGAGTTAAAACTCCTACAGCAAAGGCAGCAACCTGTGCACCCATAGGTCAATCTCTCTAGGCCGCACCGATCTACTTTTCTTGAGCTCCTACATATTTGTACAAATATGAGCTCCACATTCGGTATCCAATACCCATGACATAGAAGTAGAAAGGTTGACTTCAGTTATATAAATACCTAAGCATGAAGACGATGCCTCTCTTCTTCTCATTCTGAGGTCGCACCATGTCCTTTATCATGTGAGGTGGTCCTCCACATGAGTAGCACTTATTATTCCTGACTCTTTCCATCTTTATCTTCAATGTCTTAGTTAAGGCTTTTGGCTCAACACATTGAATGTCTACTTTAGGAGTTGAGCTCAACCAATTCATCAAAGAGCTGCCCTAGATTAGAAATAATCTTAAAAGCACTATTAGATTCATATTGCCCTTTTAATTCAGGCGACATGTTGGTTAGCATCAAATTGACAACCTCTAAAGTATCAGCCTGATGCTTATAATAAGCATCCTTCTCAGCTGCTGAGACTGAGCATGGAAATGGCTCAAGAATAGGCTGCTCAAGGACATAGAGCTTGTAACATCCCGTTATCTTAACCCCAAACAAGCAACACAAATCATGAAAGAAACAGGATGTTATCATACAAGATCGATACATATGCTAGGTAAAACCCCGTTCA
>JANTFE010009800.1:13135-32248 GCA_027562315.1 Costus pulverulentus
AGTTTTAATGTTGATCATATGATTAAGCCATACGATCTTGAAACCTAGAATTTTCGCTGCCTATGAAAATTTTATATGCGCCTATGACCTAGGTTTCGCCACTTACATTTGCCGCTTCTTTTGGATCTCAATTTGGTGCCCGAAATATCGAGATATCATCTTTTTTAAGTTTTCAATGGAAAAATCAGAAAACTAGGTGCAAATTACAGTACCGTAAAAATCAGAAGGTGTGAAGCATCAAGCTCAAACAATCATGGTCGAAAGTGTAAAATACTAGATTCTAGAGACCTCATCGAATAGAAATCTCAGTGAGTGATACATCTAAAGTAAATCAAAGATGCAACTGATGACACCAAAATATATAGTATATTTTGTATCATTTTAGATATCTTTTCATGCTAAATTGAAGATCTTATTACTTGTTTTCATGCTAAATTCATCGAATATTGCAAAGTCTACTTCTATTTTGGTTTTTCATGATCTTCAGGTAAAAAGGCACTATTTTGAGGAATTTTCAAGCAAAATCAAAGACATGAAGAGTTACCATCATCAAGAGGAGATCACCCAAGAAATTTCACGAAAATCAGAGCATCTCAGCAAAATACAGCAGGGCCGTAAACTATATTATGGTACCGTATATTTATACGCTACCGTAATATCGAGAACACTGCCGTATTTTGAGGAGTTCCCGAATAGAAGGTTTTTCGAATTTTACGGCAGTACCATAAACTAGATTACGGTACCGTATTTTAGAGCGCTTCAGAACAAAAATTTTGCTTGATTTAATGGCACCCCCGTAAATGATTACACGGGCCATATTTTTCAGTCACTTCCGAACAGAGAGTTCTGCCGATTTTACGATAGTACCATAAATCAGATTACTATGCCATATTTCCGAGATGACATCAGAACATAAAACTCAATCGATTTTACGGCAATGCCATAAACTATTACACTGCCGTATTTCTGTTGTTGAACGCAATTTCCATGTCAATTCTGAAGTCCGATTCTTGCAAAGAAAATTCTGGGCGAACCAGAGCTTTATATTCGAAGCCGTAAGGAGCAATCGAGGAGCCTTTCACGGGAGGATTACACACACACCGAAAGCCCCAATTTTCAAGGACTGTCGAGAGAGAAATCAGGATTCACGCCGCCGCGATCAATCCAGACCACCTCTGGCCGTGATTTTCATACTGAAGCTTCGTCTGAAGGAGGAGAGGACACGCCAGAAGTTTCAAAACGAAAGGAGATCAATTGGAAGAGGAATCAAAGAAAGAAGAGGCGCTGACACTGTTCGTCGCCTCAAATTGCAAATTACGGCTGTGTTTTATTTCACAGTTGTGCTGTATTTTCTTAAACTCTTCTTTTTCCTTGATTTTTGATCTTCTGAAACCATAACTTATTGTAATTCCTTCACGATGATAGCTTAAACTACTTTTGGGACATGGGGGAGTAATTCCCTTTGATTTTCTTAATGATTAGATTATTTTTACTTTCATGATGATTGTTCTACTTTGATAATTTTGCCTATGTGAATATTGCTCTAAGATTCTCTTTAGTTTATTTTCGTCATCATGATTTAGAGTTCTCGCAATAAGGACCGAAAGGTGACTTGCTTGAGAATTGGAACCCTAAAATTGATAAGTAGGAACTCGCCGTAAGAGATTAGGTTAAAGTTCTTATTTCTTTATTTTAGTGGCGTGATTTCCATGTTGATAATTATGAACCTAGGATTAAGTTAGTGTGTCAAACATGGAGATCTTGCACGAAAGTGAGGATCGGAACATTAGAGAACTATAGGTAGAACTTGTGTTGAGTCCCGGATGCACAAAAGTGATCCTTGAGATTCCGCTCGAGACAATCAACTTAGAATTCGGATGCATGAAAGTGATCTTTGAATTCTTTGATTGATGATTTACTTATCTTTAGCGTTGGGATAAATCTTGCGCGAAAGCGAAGATTGATCCTTGCATGATTGTCTGCACGAAAGTGAGATGATCCCTTTATGAAGTAAATTAAGTCTTTATCATGATAAGATTAGTCTGACGACCCTTTATTTATGTCTAGTCATTGAAATTAAGATGGATGAAACCCTAGTCCCAGTTATCTCTCTGATTATCTTTTAGCGTATTTTCTGCATAGTTTACTTCCATCATATTCGGTTTGCTTAGCTAGTGAGAAAACAAATATTTGATACTTAACAATAAGGTCTCTGTGGTTCGATATCTTTCTTTATTACTTCGAGTATCCATGCACTTGCGGATTACAATAAGTTTTTGGAACCGTTGCCAGGGATTAGTCCATGGTACACGCCAAACAACTTGGGATACAACAAGTTTTTGGCGCCATTGCTGGGGACCTTAGTTTTGTTAATATCAAAATAGTTTTTAGTATTGCTAGACTAGGTTTTATTTGCTTTAGATTTAACTTTTTTTTTGTCTTTGCAGGTTTTGGATTTTAAGAAGTTGTGACAGAACTGAGATTTTATGAAATTTGTGAATTTGCTTGTGTTTTAGATTTTCTATTCTTTTTATATTATGAAAAAAAAATTGATTAATTGGTGTTGGATTATCTTTCTATTCTTGATAGACTTGAAGATGTCTTTTAATTTCAACTCGTGGGCAACTGAAAGAGATAGAGTATACCCACCACACAAAGATGATTCATCATGCACTATTCAAGATAAGATAAATCAATTTTTAGATTCTTGTAGGAAACCTGAAGATGATCCATCATACACTCTTCAAGATTATATATTTCGCCATGTAAACACATTGAATATGAATACTATTAAGAATTCTTCTATTAGATGTGGTATTAGTTCTTTTTATGATAATTGCTCTAGTCATATTTCTGAACCATATATTAAGGATACTAAAGAATCTATATCTGCTTGTTCTGAAATGCTTGAAACCCATCATATAGCACAAAAAGACTGTTTATTTGAGTTTGAGTGTGAAACTGAGAAAATTGATTTAGAAAAATCCCCCTATGATTATGATTGTTTTGAAATTGAGCCTTATGTGAATATTAATGAATCTCATCCTAATTTTGATAATTGTAAAATTGATTCTTTTGATGATTTATTTGAGGAAAAGGTTGGGAAAATTGAAAAAACCTCTTTTAATGATAATTCTGATTTTGATGAAACCTTAGTTATGGTTAAATCTGATGAGCATGATGAAGGTTTGAAAATTATAAACATTGATGAACCCCACTGTGATTTTGGTGATATTTTTAAAATTAATGATAAATCTCTTGTGGTTAACTCTGATTCTATTGAAAACATTGATAAATCTCATTATGATTTTTCATATGATTCTGATTTTGACTCTTCTGATGGTGAATTATTTGTGGGGAGGCATGAGGAAATTGATTTTGAAGAGTTTCATCTTGACTTTAATAATGATTTTGAAATTGCTAAATTGTTTGATGAAGTTCATGAAGAACCTGTAGATGATTTGAAAATTACAAAAATTGATGAATCTCACTCTGATGTTTTACCCATATCTACTATTGAATCTTGTGACTTATTTGAAAAATTATGTTTTATTGAGGATTCTAATGAGAGACATAAAGACTATTATTATGATGATCCAATGCTTGATCGAAGTCCTATTTCTATTGCAATTGAAAATATAATTATGAAGAAAGGACTTATGATTTTGCTTTTTGATAAATTTAGGAGGATCATTGAATATCCTTTGATTGAAGTTGAAAATTTTGATTTTAATTTCTGCATATTTAAGAAAGCCACTTTGATTGTGATCTATATGCAATTTTGGATCTTTGATTAGTGGCTAAACTTAGGGCAAAGGAAATGCAGAAAATTATTTGCTCTTTACTTTGGTACTGATTCACCTGCTTCACCATGATGTTTGATTTTCGGTCAAGCTATGGACCTAAAATTAGCGCTTCTTGGGAGGCAACCCAAGCATTATCACTTAGCTTAGTTTCTTTTATTTTAGTTTATTTTTAGAATTAATTTTCATGTTCGTTTTGTAGGGAAAATAAAATTTTGTAAAAATTATGGCACTGCCGTAAAGCATTTCACGGTACCGTATTTTAAAGCTACTTTCTGTTTATTGAGTAGGTGTTTCCTCGCTGTGATTTTAAGAAACTGGGTTGCAAAAATTTTTGATCTTTGAAACAGCATGGAAGTAGTCATCTCTGTCTATCTTTTGGATAATTTTGCTGAATTTTAAAGTCCATGGATCATTTTAAAACACATAGCAACTTTTCGATTCTGATTAATTTCTGCAGTAGTTTTTTCTGACTATTCTGACTAGCACTTTTGCTGCCACTTTTTATGATGTTTCGGTGACTTGAATCCCATATTTTTCACTTGGAATTGAAAGAACATGTGTCGTTCTATCTTGTAGAATAGTTATTTTTATGAAAATATTTTCTGATCATTCTAGGACACTTGGCAACTTTTAGAATTTGATTAACTTTTGTGCAGTTTTGTAATCTGAGTAGCCTTCTTTCTGTTGATACCCTAAATTTCTGACAGATTTTGATCCTTTGTTTTTCATACATCTGAAAAGAACATATCTCAATGTATTACATGGTTCTGTCCATTTTCTATTTGGATCATTAAATTTTATTCTAGGGTATGACTACTTTTCAAAAGAAATTCAAAAACTGCTTTGTTTGTTTTCTACCTGTGTTGCTTCTTTTGACTCCATATTCATAAATCTTCAAGAGCAACTGTCTTCCACCTCTAGCGACCACTGCATCTGCCTCTGACATCACTATTTCCAGCAGTCGACACTTGATTATACCATCTGCAGATTCTTACTTCTTCTACTACCTCTTATTCTATTGATTTTATTTATTTATGCAGGAGACTCTTCATTAGTGCCTGATTTTTTTTTTCTGTAGTGCTATCTCTTACACCCACCGGCCAACGATCTTACCTCCAGGACTGTAGTCTCCAGCAGGCCACTGGAAATTACACACTCTAATGTCGACATCACCATCATTGCTTGGAGCTTTTCAGCTAGCATCTGTTCACCCTCTACTTCTCAGCTACATCAGTTTTTTTTCACCGGCATCCTCTTCAGACCTTCGGCAACATCTCGGATTCTCCCTGGAGAAGATTATTTTTTTATCATTATTATTTTTTGAGACTATTTTCAGACTGAGCCTTATGTACCTTAAATTTACAAGTAAAATTTTCGAAAAGCACATACTTGGACCTTGCAGCATTTGCCCCGACAGTATTTTGGTATGAGCTTTATGTATTTTCGATCAGAGCTTGCTATATAGTTTTGTGAGTATCATTTGGACTCTCTTATTCATGACTATTTCATATGGTTGCTTCTTTGATTTGCTCACTGAGATTTCTACTCGATGTGGTCTCTTGAATCTATCATGATTTTTTTGAGTTTGATGCTTCACACCTTTTGCTTGATTTTGACATATTTAGATGTTTGAAAATTTTTATGACTTGAATTCATGTGATGAGAGGTGTGTAAATTTCAGGTGATGAATGTGTTCATGCATGTGATTAGAACTAAACCTATCATGTTAGATTTATTTCTTCAATGCATATCAATCTTTTGAAATTTGACATTGGTTGATGCATGAAATTTTGGGTAGATGTATTATTTGAGAAATAAGATCTAAAGGTGAAACTACTCCTTTAAATAAAATGAGCATATGAGTATGATTACTGAATTGATATCAATTGATCAATCTAGTATATGTTTATTCTATTTTGCTAATTGTTGGAAAATAAGAATCCAAGATCCATAAAAATAGTGAGAGACTCCCCTACTTGGCACTATGTAAAATTGATGGAGGTACCTAAGACATGGGTTGAAGTCTATGCATGAAAAATAATGAGAGATAAAAAGAATAAGACTCCTCTACTTGGCACTATGCAAAATTGATAGTGGTACCGAAGATAAGAGTTGAAGTCAAAAATAAAAAAGTGTGTATCTAAGTGGGTACATGCCATCTTTACAAAAACAAACAAAATGCAAAAAATAAAAAAAAATAAAAAAAATGTTCTGTGTGGAAAAAGATCTTGGAAACCTAATTCCTGTAAACAAAAGCTATTATATTTGAACTGAAAGTTGGGTGAAATCATGAGATTGAAAATTCTATTTATTATACAAGTTGCAAAGTTTTATTTGGTTGAGTTGTGGATCTAGAGGATTGAGTTCCAAGAATGATATGTTTACTTGAAGTTTTATAAAGCAATTGATGGAATTTTTCATTGATGATTGTATTTTAGAAATTTATTGAGCATGAAAAGGTTTATCTTTTAATCAATATTTGATTTTTGCTTGAGGACAAGCAAAGTTTGAGCCTTATGTATTTTGATTATACTAAAATATATAGTATATTTTGTATCATTTTAGATATCTTTTCATGCTAAATTGAAGTGTTGGGAAACCCTGGGGATATTTTTCAGAGGTTTATAGACACAAATACATTGCGCAGCGGAAGAATATCCCCGAAACAGGCCAGTCCCAAAAACCCAGTGAAGATCGTCAAGCGAGAGAGTCGACACGATGTGATAGAAAAGTCTACTTATTTTCATGCTAAATTCATCGAATATTGCAAAGTCTACTTCTATTTTGGTTTTTCATGATCTTCAGGTAAAAAGGCACTATTTTGAGGCATTTTCAAGAAAAATCAAAGACATGAAAGAGTTACCATCATCAAGAGGAGATCACCCAAGAAATTTCATGAAAATCGGAGCATCTCAGCAAAATATGGCAATGTCATAAACTATATTACGGTACTGTATTTTTATACGTTACCGTAATATCGAGAACACTGTCATATTTTGAGGAGTTCCCGAACAGAAGGTTTTTTGGATTTTACTGCAGTACCGTAAACTAGATTACGGTACCGTATTTCATAGCGCTTCAGAACAGAAACTTTGCTTGATTTTACGGCACCCCCGTAAAGGATTACACGGGCCGTATTTTCCAGTCAATTCCGAACAGAGAGTTCAGCCGATTTTACGGCAGTACCGTAAAGCAGATTACGGTGCCGTATTTCCCAGACGACATCAGAAAAGAAAACTCGATCGATTTTACGGCAGTGCCGTAAACTATTACACTGCCGTATTTCTATTGTTGAACGCGATTTCCAGGTCAATTTTGAAGTCCGATTTTTGCGGAGACAATTGCGGGCAAACCAGAGCTTTATATTCGAAGCAGTAAGAAGCAATCGAGGAGCCTTTCACGGGAGGATTACACACACACCAAAAGTCCCAATTTTCAAGGACTATCGAGAGAGAAATCAGGATTCACGCCGCCGCGATCAATCCAGACCACCTCCGGCCATGATTTTCATACTGAAGCTTCGTTTGAAGGAGGAGAGGACACTCCAGAAGTTTCAGATCGAAAGGAAATCAATTGGAAGAGAAATCAAAGAAAGAAGAGGCGCTGACACTATTCATCGCCTCAAATTGCAAATTATGGCTGTGTTTTATTTCATAGCGGTGCTGTATTTTCTTATACTCTTCTTTTTCCTTGATTTTCGATCTTCTAAAACCATGACTTATTGTAATTCCTTCACGATGCTAGCTTAAACTATTTTTGGGACCTGGGGGAGGGGGGGGTAATTCCCTTTGATTTTCTTAGTGACTAGATTATTTTTACTTTCATCATGATTGTTCTACTTTGATAATTTTGCCTATGTGATTATTGCTCTAAGATTCTCTTTAGTTTATTTTCGTCATCATGATTTAGAGTTCTCGCAATAAGGACCGAAAGGTGACTTTCTTGAGAATTGGAACCCTAAAATTGATAAATAGGAACTCGCCATAAGAGATTAGGTTAAAGTTCTTATTTCTTTATTTTAGTGACATGATTGCCATGTTGATAATGATGAACCTAGGATTAAGTTCGTGTGTCAAACGTGGAGATCTTGCACGAAAGTGAGGATCGGAACATTGGAGAACCATAGGTAGAACTTGTGTTGAGTCTCGGATGCACGAAAGTGATCCTTGAGATTCTGCTTGAGACAATCAACTTAGAATTCGGATGCACGAAAGTGATCTTTGAATTCTTTGATTGATGATTTACTTATCTTTAGCATTGGGATAAATCTTGCGTGAAAGTGAAGATTGATCCTTGCATGATTGTCTGCACGAAAGTGAGATGATCCCTTTATGAAGTAAATTAAGTCTTTATCATAATAAGATTAGTCTGACGACCCTTTATTTACGTCTAGTCATTGAAATGAAGGTGGATGAAACCCTAGTCCCAGTTATCTCTCTAATTATCTTTTAGCGTATTTTCTGCATAGTTTACTTCCATCATATTCGGTTTGCTTAGCTAGTGAGAAAACAAATATTTGTTACTTAACAATAAAGTCTCTGTGGTTCGATATCTTTCTTTATTACTTCGAGTATTCGTGCACTTGCGGATTACAACAGCAACCATATGAATACAAAAGAGTGCAAACGATACTCACAAAACTATATAGCAAGCCCTGACCAAAAATACATAAGGCTTAGTGCAAAAATAGTGTCGGGATAGATGCTGCTAGGTCGAAAGATGTGCTTTTTAAAAATTTTACCTGCACAATTTCAGATACATAAGGCTCAGTCTGAAAATAGTCTCTAAAATAATAATGGTAAAAATAATTTTTTCAAAGAAGAATCAGAGATATCATCGATGGTCTAGAAGCATGCTGGTGGAAAGAGCTGATGCAGGCGAGTAGAAGAGGTGGAACAACTACTAGCTGAAAAGCTGTTAGCAATGATGGTGACGGTGCTGACAGTAGAGTGATGATGAGCAGCTTCCAATGGCCTGCTAGAGACTACAGTCGTGGGGGCGAAGTTGTCAGCTGGAGAGTGGACAGAGATGACACTGCATAAATAAAAAAAAATCAGAATTAGTAATGAAGATTTTGCTGCAAAAATCAATGAAACAGAGGTAGCAGAAGAAGTAAGAGGCTGCTAGAAATAGTGGCGTCAGAGGTGGATGCAGTGGTAGTGGCTGGGCAACAGCTTCTGGTGGCAATCTGAAGACAAGGAGCTGCTAATGTCGATGGAAAGCAGTCCGGCCTATTAATTCATTTAAGAAAAGTAGCTATACGCAAAATACGATTTAATGATCCATAAAGAAAATAGACATAACCATGTAGAAGAATAAAACTTGTTCTTTCCAGGTGTATGAAAATCAAAGGATCAAAATCTGTCAGCTATTTAGGGTATTAACAAAAAGAAGGCTAATCAGATTGCAAAATAAAAAACTACACAAAAGTTAATCAGATTCGAAAAGTTGTTATGCTTCCTAGAATGATATGAAAATAACTAATCCACAAGATAGAACTAAACATTTTCCTCATATTTCATGTGAAAAATCAGGGTTTCAAGTCATTAAAGCACCATAAATACTTGCAGCAAAAACGATAACTAGAATAGTCAAAAGAGAACTGCTGTAGAAATAAATCAAAATCGAAAATATGTCATGTGTTTTAGAATGATCCATGGACTTTAAAATTCAGCAAAAATATCCAGATGATAGTAAAAGATGAGTAGTTCATGTTTGTGCCAAAGATCAAAAATTTTCCCAACCCAGTTTCTTAAAATCGGAGCGAGAAAACACCTAGTCAAGTAAGCAGAATGCAGGTTTGAAATTACGGTACCATGAAATTCCTTACGGCAGTGCCATAATGTACGCAAATTCTCGGGTCAGAAATATGCTAGAATTATGGCACCGTAAAAATAGTTACGGCACTATCTTATTTTCCACAAAAATCTCAAAACTTTCGGATCAAAAATCACTCAAAAATATGGTACCGTGAAAAAGCATACGGTACTGCTGTAAAAGCCATAAAACCTTCTGTACAAAAATTACCCAAAATTACGGCTCCATAAAATTTTAGCCCAAAATTACGTTAGTGCCATAAAAGACTCAAAACTCTCGGGATGAAATCGAATGAAATTATGGTACCGTAAAAATTATTACGGTAGTGCCGTATTTTTCACAAAATTTGATTTTCCATACAAAAAGAAAAGAAAAATTAATTCTAAAAATAAACTAAAATAAAAGAAACTAAGCTAAGTAAGAGTGCTTGGGTTGCCTCCCAAAAGAATCAATTTCTTAACTTTCACTAGAATCAAAAGGGGATTTTTCAAAATTAATTTCCTCAAACTTTTCCTCAAATAATTTATCAGATGAATCAATTTCAAAATCAGAGTGAGATTCATTAATGTTCACATAAGGCTCAACCTCAAAACAATGAAAATCAGAGGAGGAATTTTCTAAATCAACTTTCTCGATTTCCAAATCAAACACAAATAAACAAGCTTGTTGTGCTATCTGAGTTTCTATAAATTTATTGTGTGCAAACATGTCATCCAACCTAGAATTGATTTGTTTAACGGTCTCATGTGACTCCTCACTTTGTTTCATGAACTTTTCAAACATCAACTCTAAGCTAGATTTTTCAGTGTCCTCAAAACATGGTACAGAAATATTGTTTGAGCAATCATCATAAAAAGAAGTTTGATTTTCCCATCTAGAATAATATTGATCATCTTGATTCCATGGTGAATTGGGATTTTGAGGAATTAAAAATTAGCAATTAGAAGTATAATGATCAAGACATCGAGAAATATCACATATATTAGAAGAAATAGAGTGCATATAAGAGTTAAACTTATCTTCAAGTGTGCACAACGAATCACCTTCGAACTTACCTTGTGCCATGTATACCTCACCTATTTCAGTTGGCCACGAGTTGTGATTAAAAGAAATATCTTCAAATCAAAGCTTCTCTACACAACTAAAAAAAATTTGCTATCTCAGAGTTCACAAGAAATAAAAGCTATCAAGAACAGAAAGAATATCCAACACCAATCAATTAGAATTTTTTTTTCATAATAAAAACACAAGCAAATTCAAAATTTTCAGATGTCACAGTTCTGTCACAATTGTGAAAATCCGAAACATGCAAAAATAGAAAACAAAGTTAAATCTAAAACAAATAAAACTTAGTCTAGTAATACTAATAACTATTTTGATATTAACAAAACCAAGGTCCCCAGCAACGGCGCAAAAAACTTGTTGTAGTCCACAAGTGCATGGATACTTCGAAGTAATAAAAAGATATTGAAACACAGAGACCTACGTGTTAAGTACCAAAAAGTTATATTCTTACTTGCGAAGCAATCAAATAATAGCAAAGCAATGGTCGAAAACACACGAAAAAGATAATCAGAGTGAGAAATTGGGACTAGGGTTTCATCCAATCGATCTCCTTTCACTCTAAAACTTCTGGAGTATCCTCTCCTCCTCCAGGCGAAGCTTCCTTGTAAGAATCGCGGCCTAAGGTAGTCTCTATGCCTCTCGACGTGAGGCCAAACCCTAAGGATGCCTCCCTCGATTACTCTCTTAATTCTATGTAAAATTGGGGCTTTCAGTTCCTTTATCTTCTCCTCGTTGAGACAAGTCCACCGCTTCTTTCGGATCTCAATTTGGTGCCCGAAATCTTGAGATATCATCTTTTTAATTTTTAAAATCGGGTACAAATTACGGTATCGTAAAAATAATTACGGCACTGCCATAATTTCATAAAAAACTCAGAAACTTCCTGGTCAAAATTATCCGAAAATACAGTACCATAAAATTCCGGTAGTGCCCTAATTTCTCAAACTTGCTCTAATTTATGTGAAATTTGGCAGACAGCTTCGTCTCGACGTCTGGAATCCATTGGTGTGTCCAGATCTTTTAAAATCCATCAAAATATGGCACTTTTTACCTGAAAATGATTAAAAATAAGAAGTGGTGTAGATTCTGCAATATTTGACAAATAAGACTTAAAAACAAGCAAAAGAGTATAAATATGACACAAAAGACACATCAAATGACACAAAATATACTATGAATTTTGGTGTCATCAATATATCAATCCAGTAAGTTGGATCCAACCAACTTATCCCTTTCCAGGGTAGATGACAATGACCATCTGCCATTTTTCACAGCCATTATTCTACAACAACCAAGAAATAGCAGATTAGTACTACTTCAAATCATTTAAACTGGACTTATTTTAAATGATTATGGCTCCCACTATTTTAATCCAATTGACAACCCACAAAGTCAATCAGGAAATTTAAGATTTCCTAGTGAGATGAGATCCTTATTCCACATGAGGCTTCGCATCCCACGATGGTGGGATGAGATGCACAAAGTAACCCATGCTTCTTAAGGTGGGCACATCGGTCGGTTGCTCCAAGCAACTCCCCTTGTTGAGACAATCTAGGCATTTCATGTCCAGCGAAGGCTAGATACAGCATGAAGCCCTAACATCTCAACGATGCCTCTAGAGTTTCATCATGTGCCCAGCACATATGAAAATCTAGTCAAGTCCATTCTTAACCGTTATGCACAGGGCCAACAAGTTTTCTTGCGAAGCCATGCCTAGGTAAAAACTGGACTGGGGAAGCCATTGCCACCACGCACTTTCTAAAGATAAGTGAGTGTGTCCCACGAGGGTGGGAAACAGTTCACAACTCCACTAATCGATAGCTTAGTGAGGGCTACGCGTTAGAAGGCTACAAGACTTGATATTTTAATTGAAGGTTTTTAAGGTCTCATCAGTTTTATCTTATGTCTAACAATACAGGCATGCAATCCTATAGTGATAACATAACGATAAAACATCACAGGCATTCTTTAGCAGATAAGGAAAGCAGTAAAAGAATGATGTGATCATAGCCTATTCAAGACATTGAACCAGGACTCAAGCCCCAAAGACAAGACCTAACATAGCCGTCCTCTAGCTTTATCTTCAAGGTTGGCTCCAAGTTCCTTGTCTCCATGGTTTAGCTCTCAAACCCTAGGGGTACACCCCCAAGGTTTGGCCAATGCCATGGTCTTCCTCCAGGGAAGGTGCGCCATCAAGCAAGCCACAAGAGGGATAGCACACAAGCACAAGGCTCGGCCAAACCCTAACTTGCCCCCACATGCAAGGATGCGCCATCTATGAAGAAGCTTCTTGCGCCACCAAGCAAGGTGCGCAAGCATCAAGCTTGCACCAATCTCCAAGTACATGCGCTACCCTAATCTTCTTCTTTATTAAAAGCAAAAAAGAAAAGCGGCACGCAGGCCCCACAAGGATACATCAAAGGCATGCAAAGGGGCCTGACTCATGACCACAACATTATGCACAACCAAGGTATTTACTCATGCAATTCTACATGCTCATGAAAAACATAAAATCTGAAATTTTACTTTTTCATAAAACAAGTCTCTTTTCCTCATCCTCTTATCAGAAGTCTTTTAGTTATTCGCGATTAACTTTTCATGATGATTTCATAGATTCTTTGGGCTGGCAATTTTGTCAGATCAAGAGACCCAGCCAGTCCGAAGAGACAATGCCCGTCCTACTTGACAAAACTATTTGCGCCTTTGATCGTTAAATCAAGCAAGAAAAATAACCCAAAAATCCAAAAGAGATTGACAAGATGATAGGAACAAGAAACCCTAATTTTTTCTTCTTAGAAAAATCGTTCACCATGTGATCATGCAATTTTCAAAAATTGAGATATGGCATGTGAGCATGGAAAAGTATGAAATTACATCGTTCGAGTCTCGCAAGTCACTCAAATACCACTGTTGGGAAACCTTGGGAATATTTTACAATTTTCAGAGATAGAGATCACACAAATGCATTGCACAGCGGAAGCAATATCCCCGAAACGAGCTAGTCCCAAAAACCCGGTGAAGATCGCATGCGAGGGGGTCGACACGATGAGTTAGAAAATACCTCAAAGAAAGATGAGGCTGATGTCGAGGTAGGCGCCCAAGCGTGCATCCTCTGCAGTCTCACACACACGGATGCCTCGAGTCCTCTTCTTCCATGCCCGGTGCTAGGCTCGGGAAGAAGATCCAAGCCTTGTCCACCTTCTTCAAGACTTGCGCCACTCACCAATTGAGTTGCGCCAAGGAGAAAGGAGAAGGAGGAGATCACCTCTTTACTTGTGCCACCCTCTAAGAAGAGATGCGCCAAGAGAAGAGAGGGAAGAGAAGAAGCGGCCTAGTCCAACTTCATCTTGCGCCAAGAAGAAAGGATGAAGATGACTCTCGGCTATGGAAGAGGTTGCGCCAATCAAGCTTTGCTCTCGCCTCTATATTGCTAGCTCATGCCAAGATAAGAGCATCATCTACTCTCGCATATGTGAAGACATATATAAAAAGAGTGGGATGGCAACATAAGGCTTAGACAGGTGGGCGCAACTCATAGGGAAAGGGGCGGCTAGGGTTTAGGGTTTGGTTGAAATTATGGTTTGAGTTTAGGAAAGACTCCAAGCCTATTCCATAATCATCCCCTAATCGCCTAAGACTTACCTAGTAATTCGATTATACCTTAGAGGTAAGCTTTCCATCAAAGCATGAAGGGGGAGGCGCCTATTGCTTATAATGGAAGCAAATTGTGCCAAGCTCACCCCATTATGCCCTTAGCGCCAATGGGGTTGGCTTTCTCCCCATTATACCCTTTTAGCCCATTGTCTCTCCATGACAACTTGTTTATTGGGCCTCATTGGATAATGAGCTAGCCCAAACTTCATTACATGGGTTGATTAAGCAATTGGATCCAATCAAATGCAACCCTAATCTAAATGTGACCAACCATGGTCAAATATGGGTCAACCTGCCAAAAATGAAGTTTGGCTCCAATAACTCTCTTCCATCTCATCAGGCCCATTGGCACTAATGAAATCTCCCAATTAGATCTGAGCTATCCAATAACTCGATTATAAGGCTTCCCGATCAATACGAGAACTTGAGTATCTTGGTGTGCGACCCTGTAGGTTCCTCTGACGCTAGCAGTGCTGACCAAAGGTCACCACAAGCAGTGAGTGACACCTAGCAGTGCATCACTGCTACCTAGGTCATTGGAATGGATATCAACATCGACATCTGATGACACCAAAATTTATAGTAAATTTCATGCCATTTTATATATCTTTTCGTGTCATATTTATAAACTTTTGTTTATTTTTAAGCATTATTTGTCAAATATTATGGAATCTATACAATTTCTTGTTTTTCATGAATTTTAGGTTAAAAGTGCCATATTTAGATGGATTTTGGAAGATCTGAGCGCACCAATGGATTCCAGACGTCGAACGAAGCTGCCCGCCAATTTTCATGCAAATCGGAGCGAGTTTGAAAAATACACCCTGGGTGTAATTTCTGCCCAAAAATATGGAAGTCCCATAAAAAATAACACGGGCCATAATTTAGAGCAATTTCTAACTAGAAAGTTCAGTTGATTTTACGGCACTGCCGTAATTTATTTTACGGCCGTAATTTGCACTTGATCGCGTGACTCTTATGGGCCCGAAACTTGCGAGGGCCATAACGTTTGATCTAGAGCTCCAAATCGAGATCCGAAAGTTACTACAGACTCATCTTTAAGAGGAGAAGATGCAAGAAGTGGAAGGAGGAACTTTTATCTAGTATCGAGGGAGAAATCACCAGAGAGGTGGCTAGGGTTTGGCCTCATGTCGAGAGGCATAGAGGGAAGCTCAGGCCGTGATTTTCACTCAGAAGCTTCGCCTGGAGGAGAGGAGGATGCACCGGAAGTTTTAGAGGAAGAGGAGTTCGATCAGAGGAGGAATCGATGAAATTGGTGGTGACAGCACTATTCATCAAGTTTTCCTGAAATTGCGGTGCTTTATTGTAATTCTTCCTATTTTGTAACCTTTCTTCTTCCCTTCTTCGGTTTTTTACTATTTGAAAACATGCTTTATTGTAATTCTTCCTCCATGCAAGCTTAATCCTATATTGGGACATAGGGTTTAATCCCTTTGATTTTTAATGATTAGATAATTCTTTTCTTTCGTCATGATAATCTTTGTTGTGATAATTTTACTCTTGTGATAAATTGTGCTTAGATTCTCTATAATTGCATGTTATTAATTATGTTCTTAGAGTTTTCGCAATGAGACTGAAAGGTGATTTGCTTGAGAGCTTGGAACTCGAGAATTACATGTTAGGAACCCTTCCATAGGTAGATCCTATTTGATCTATTCTAGTAGAATAATTGCCATGATTATAACATATATCTATACATCGATGTCTATTTGTCAAACGTGGAGATCTCGCACGAAAGTGAGGATCGGAACGTTGGAGATCCATGAGTAGAACTAGTGTAGAGACTCGGATGCACGAAAGTGATCCTGAGATTCCACTAGAGATTATTAACCTAGAATTCGGATGCACGAAAGTGATCTTTGAATTCTCTGATTGATGATTTACTTATCTTTAGCTTGGGATAAATCTTACGTGAAAGTGAGGATTTATCTCTGCGTGATTGTTTGCAGGAAAGTGAGATATTCCCTTTATAAAGTAAATTAGGTCTTTATCGTAGCAAGATTTGATTGAGGAACCTTTTTATTTATATCTTATCATTGAAATTAAGGTGGATGAAACCCAAGTACCATATTTATCTCTCTGATTATCTGAGTTCGTGTGTTTTTCATTATTCCTTTGCATCATATTTGGTTCGCTTAGCTAGTAAGAATACCCCTATTTGGTACTTAACAATAAGGTCCCTATGGATTCGATACTTTTCTTTATTACTTCGATAGTTCCGTGCACTTGCGGAAGCCTATCAAGTTTTTGGCGCCGTTGCCGGGGATTAGTCCAAGGTACATGCGTGCCAGACTTGTAGTGTTCCCTTTCGGGCTATCAAGTTTTTGGCGCCATTGCCGGGGAGAGAGGAAGATCAACCGAACTCGGCTCAACTTGTCAATGAAAAATTCTATTAATTAATTTACAAAATTTCAAGTAAACATATCATCTTTAGAACTCAATTTTCTAGATTCACAACTCAATCAAATAAAACTTTGCAACCGTATAATAAATAGAATTTTCAATCTCATGATTTCACCCAGTATCAATTTAAATCTATCATGGCTTTCGTTTACAGGAATTAAGTCTCCAAGATCTTTTTCCACAAACAATTTTTTTTTTGTGAAGATGGCATGTACCCACTTAGATACACACCTTTTTTTTATTTTTTGACTTGAACTCTTTCTTCTGTACCACTGTTAATTTTATATAGTGTCAAGTAGAGGAGTCTTATTCTTTTTCTCTCTCATTATTTTTCATGTTTAGACTTCAACCCATGTCTTAGGTACCTCTATCAATTTTGCATAGCGCCAAGTAGGGGAATCTCTCACTATTTTTATGGATCTTGGATTCTTATTTCCCAACAAATAGCAAAAATAGACTAAGCCTCAACTAGGTTGATCAATTGATTTAAATTCTCAAATCATACTAATATACTCATTTTATTCAAAAGAGAAGTTTCACCTTTAAATTTTATTCCTGAAATAATATACCTATCCAAAATTTTATGAATCAATCAATGTCATAATTCAAAAGACAAATATGTATTGAAGAAATAAATTTTGACATGATGGGGTTATAACTCTAATCATGTATTTGAGATCATCAATCATTCAAGTTATCAACAGTATAAATTAAGAGTCAACTCATCATCACCGTCAATTATCACGATATCATATCAATAGAAAATATATATCACCATGTAAAACATCAGAATATCAAATCATTACACAACCTCATCGAATCAGTAAAGATCAATATCATCATCATCACACAACCATATCGAATCAGAATATCAAAATATCATCATACAACCATATCGAAATAAGAGTAATAGGCATATCAAATAGAATGCAGTGGCGGTCGTCATGGAAGCACCATCCTTCCCTTCATCATATAAAACAACAATGAGATAAAGAAAATCATAGTACAGCAAAAAGGTAAGGGAAGATAATACTCATAAAGCCCCTGCTCATCATCATCCGATCGCGTCGCCTCTGAATCTCTCGCAGCAGTCTCAATGGGATCGAAGTATGGGGCTCCTCTCTGATCACCATGATAGCCATACTCCCTATGATTAGTATAACCAAAACGGTCATAGAGTAAGTTACCCATATCTTCCATGTGGTTGCATAGCCTCTCCATGTCTTTGTGGATGTACCCTAAGGTCTCCTACATCCTCTCCTGGCGGCGCTCTTGGTTATACATCTGTGCCGTCAACGCCTGAAAACCAGGATCATGGTGGCTAGCAAAGCCAGCTGTTGGTCTCTGTGATGAAGTGCCTGTAGTCTATGTAGGATCACGAGGTGGTGACTCCATCCCAAATGGATCACCCCGTCTACCCCAGGTGGGTGGTGGTGGTGCTGAATCAAGAGGCGGGGAAAAAGTTGCTGCTGCTGCTGTGCTAGGTGACAACTTCCAGTTTGCTCTATCCTTGACTGTATTCTTCTGAACATGGGGCAAAGGCAAAGGGCGGATGTTTGGTCCAAGGACCAAACAAAATGTATCTCCCTCCCTGACAATCATCTTCATCGTGATGCAGGACTCCATGTCAAGTATTGGATTCCCTCGTGCCATTTCTGTGTTAAAGGGCTCAATCCCAAGATGCATGGCTATAGGAGTAACTAAGCCTCCTATTACTACTGATCCTCTAGTTGCCCTGGCAACCTTATCCATATACTTCACCATGAAGTAAGCGACATCCACGGAAAATCCGTTGAGCATCCCCCATAGGAAATACAACTCATGCTGACGGACCATGCCGTCACTGTCTCCTCTCCCAAATACCGTGTGTGCTAGAACCCGATGAGCATATTGGACACAGGGGTTCATGATCTTCGAGGCTCTGGCAGACACAACATAAAAATGATTTTCATTTGTAATCTGGTTCCAGAAGATGTTCTCCATAAACCCTAAGGGAATTTCGGTATATCCTCCTATGCTCAATCCAAATATGTCTCTTACTTCTTGTAGTGTAAGATCTCTCTCTTCATTTGCCAATCTGAAAGTAATCTTCCCCTCAGCTGGGCCATGGGAGTGTTCCTTTAATTCCATAATCAGGCTGCTCAGAAACTCTAAAACAGGTGGCAAGTATGTCGGTGGATGTGTCTGGAAAAATTGCTTGGCTTCTATCCTCTCAAACATCCAAAGAATATCTTCATAGAGCCCTAAGGCTTCAAGAGTTCTTTGATCAGCATATTTTGTGTTTACAATTCTCCTTTCCAGCAGTTTGTTATATCTTGCTTCTTGCATCTCATTCCTAAATGTGATC
>JANTFE010009800.1:32325-45249 GCA_027562315.1 Costus pulverulentus
ATAAAAACAGGGCATGCAATCTAGACTTCATTCTGATATGGTATGTATGAATCATAAGTTCTTCATCACTAATTAAGCAAGTAGAAAGTGAAAATCAACTCAAAACTCAGCTCAACTTCAAAAATCAACCGAACTATGAGTGAACAGTAGGTTCAAACGCATTTATCGTGTTTCAGCTCAAATCGGTCACGAAATCTAACCAAATTATTTTCTAACAGTAAGAAATCGAAAGCCTATCCGCTAACGAGTGTATAGAAACAAAAATTGCTTCAAATGGTTGAGAATCGAGCAAGAACGAGCAAAAGGGGTGGAAATTTGTCAAAACTCGCTAAAACGTAAAAATCGGAGAATCAGTTACCTAATCGACGGTGAAAGGTGAACGGAAGTGGTTGCAGGCATCTTGAGGATGTCGGAGAAATTCAGAAATCCAAAATCAGCGCAAGAACGAGCGAGATCGATGGTAAAAACCCTAAAAACGGCCCGGTCGAAACCCTAAATACGGCACAGACTCGCGTGTCAGAAAGCGTTTTACGGCAGTGAAATACCTTACGGCCGGTGCCATAAAATCAAGACAGCTTTCTGTTCAAATAGATACCTAGTTACGGCATCGTAAAATTGTTTATGGTAGGTGCCATAAAATATCGAGAACCTTCTGTCCAAAAACGACGCAAAAATACGGTACCGTAAAATAGTTTACGGTACCGCCGTAAAATTCAAACAGTAAAGTTTTTTTTTTTGAAAAAAATTAAATATTTAGAAAATCGAAAAAATTAAAATTTCAGAAAATACGGCACGTAAACTACCTTACGGTAGTGCCGTAAAAACGAAAGAACTCTCGGGTTGATTTTGAATCAGAAATACGGTACCATGAAATCCTTTACGGTAGGTGCCGTATTTTGCTCCAAATCATGAAAAACCTACAAAGATAAAATAAAAATTAGTTCTAAGAAAAAATTAAGTTAAAGAAAACAAATTAAGGGTTAGAAAGCTTGGGTTGCCTCCCAAGAAGCGCTAATTTAAAGGTCATTAGATTGACCCTTTAACACTCAGGTTTGATCGTGAACTCCTAGACCTCAACTCTGATCTTATAACATAAGGCTCGATCTTGAAACAGTATCCAAATCTGCTCAGAATTCTTTCTATTTTCTCAATCATCCTAGAGCTTTCTCTTCTTCTCTTCCTCTTTGGCTTTCTCTTCTTCTGCAATTTCTCGTCAATATCCTCAAAAAGATTGTTAGATTCATTATTTGGGGTTTCATCAAACAAACTTGAAACATCATAGATTTTATCATTAAATATTTCAATACTACAACAAGATCTTGAGTATGAAAGTTTGTTTGTTGGATCATTAAGATTAAATTCAATCTTGTTATCACATATGTCAAAGGTAATCTTTCCTTTATTCACATCAATGTTAGCCTTAGCTGTGGCCAAAAGTGGTCTTCCAAGAATGATAGGATTTCTAGAATTTACCTCCATGTCTAACACTACAAAATCTGCAGGTATAAAATGTTAGGGAATACCGGGTGTAATTTAAAATTTTGTAGTCCCAGGACGCAGCGGAAGAATTATTACACCCGAAACATATTCCGGTCCCAAGGATCCATGCGAGAGAGAAGACACAGGGATGTGTTAGAGATGTACCTCTTTTGCTTGTCTAGTTGCAGAAGCCATGTTGAAGGCGCCCATGTGTTCGCCCTCTACATGTATCCACGCATCGACCGTCTCAACGTTGCTCCCTTCCACGCTTGGTGCTAGCCTCGGGAAGAGAATCAAGCCTTATCACTCTCTTCAAAACTTGCGCCACCTCCAAGGTAGAAGCGCCAAGAAGAGATGAGGAAGAGGATGATGCGCCAAGTACTTCCTTCTTCTTCTTTGTATGCGCCACCTTTAAGCAAGATGCGCCTATGGCCAAGGAACGGAGAGGGCTTGTGGCAAGGAGATGCCACAAAGCACTAAGAGTCTTTGCACCAAGAAGAGAGGGAGAAGAAGAAGAACTTGCGGTTACAAGAAGGAAGAAGGTTGCGCTCCTTGATGAAGAAGGAGAGCTCCAAGCTCTCAAGTTGTCACCACCTTAAGCTTCCAATTCTCTCCAAGAGATGTCGCCACCAAGCCCTTCTCCAAGTTACGCCAAGAGGTGAAGAAAGAGAAGAAGGCTTGAGGCTTCAAGGAGGAAGAAGGTTGCGCCACCTTGATGTTGTCGCCCTTTGCCCTTGCTCACACCTCTCTATGTATGTTCACACCTCCAAGGAATCAAACCATTGAGAGGGGGCAGCTAGGGTCCCTTTTATAAACCAAGAGGCGGTTTAGGGAGGGCCAAGATCATGCCAAGTGGGCGGCTAGGATGAGAGGGGTTTGTGGTAAAGAAAGTCTCCAAGACTTTGCCATAAACCTCATTCAACCTATCCTTATTTGCCCAATGGCCATATCAGCCCAAGACATGCTATAGAGGCATTCTTTCCATTCAAGGAGAAGAGCTAGACGCAACATGCAAGAGTCATTCGGCTAAGTAAGGGTTTGAGGGGAATTAGGGTTTGGAGGTAAGGTAAGTCTCCAAGATCTTACCATAAACCTTACCCTACTATCCATACGCGCCCAAGCTCTTTCCAAAAGAGCCATCAAGCCATATCAACCCCAACACTTGACATAGAGGTAAGATACCATCAAAGGATGAAGGGGGAGGCGCCACTTCCTTCCAAAGGAAGCAATTTATTCCACCAACACCCCATTATGCCCCTAGGCGCCAATGGGGTTGGGTTTCTCCCCATTATACCCTTTTAAGCCAATTCCCTCTTCATGACAACTTATTATTGGGTTTCATTGGATAATGAGCTAGCCCAAACTTCATGGCATGGGTTGATTAAGCCATTGGATCCAATCCAATGCAACCCTAATCCAAATGTGATCAATCTAGGTCAATTTCGGGTCAACCTGCCAAAATTGAAGTTTGGCTCCAATAACTTTCTTCCAACTCATCAGGCCTATTGGCGTTGATGAAATCTTCCAAATTGATCCAAGTTTTCCAATAACTTGATCATAAGGCTTTTGATTAAAGCAACGTCAAGAGTCTATTGCGTGTGACACCGTAGGATCCTTATGACGATGGCAATGATGTAAACATCATAAGTAGTGAGGGGTATCTAGCAACACATCACTACAACCCATGTCATAGGACTTAAGTCATTATGGCAACAACTCCTAACAAGCAACGAGGATTCCCATTGCATTATAGATCCCTTTGTCTAAACTGATATCCTGCCATTGGATTAGTCTTATGTTTATCAATCCAATGCATTGGTCATGACTCAACTAGTGTGGCCACACATTCCTGTCATGCACCAATAAGGTGGGGCGCCCCTGAGTGGATATTATGCTTCCAATAAGGAAGGGGCAAATCCTACTATTGGTCATCCATGTCTCTACATGACTTATGACATGCCCAATGACAGTCGTTTTGGTCTCCCAATTACGGAGAGACGTAAGACTGTAGCAAAGCATACCCATCATCAAATCTAGATGTGAATAACTCAAGTCTAAGGATCAATGCAAACCTCTTGCATGTGAGATTGACTTGTTGACTAGACAAGTCAATACTCACGATGGATCACTCCAGTGCATCCAATGCACTTGTATGTCTGCGTTACTGTGGCCCGCACCTAACCAGCCCATTCACCAGTCTCACATGTACCAAAGCTGTCCCATATCTGCTAAGGTACCTTGACTGGGGATATCTTACGAGAATGGATCCAACCAAACTCCTGGGACATTCTTTATGCAACTCAAAACATCAACGCAGGTAGAGAAGTCTGCATAATAACGACCATGCCTTTAAAGAGAATAATAATTCTATCAAAGTGCATTTAAGCAATGCCCGACCATGTCCAAACATTGGTCTGCAGGGCATATACACAAACATGAAAAACTTACCTATCTGCACAGGAACATTTTCTAATGTACCTACTGAATACTTCACCGATGAGTCCGCGAGCTGTAAAGATATTGATGTAGGATTTAGCTCCCCAAGATTTAGTTTTCTGTAAGTAGAGAGAGGCATCAGACTCACACTTGCACCTAAGTCACATAAGGCTCAGTCAAAAGATAGGGTACCAATTGAGCAAGGTAGATAAAAGCTACCTGGATCCTTCAATTTAAGTGGCAATTTATTTTGAATGACCGCACTACAATCTTCTGTTAGAGTGACCATGCAAGCACCATAATCATCTATTTTTTTTTTTACTAGACAAAATTTCTTTTAAAAATTTGGCATAAGATAGTATTTTAGTAACAGTTTCAGTAAATGGAATGTTAACATAAAGCTTTTTCAGGATTTCAAGAAATTTGTCAAACTTTTTGTCTAGTTTATGTTGAATCAACCTTTGAGGAAAAGGTATAGGTGTTTGGTAAGGAGAAGTCAAATTAGGGTTAGGATTGTCTTTCTCACATGATTCTTCCCCTTTTGGTTCATCACCCTTTTGAGGTGATGAACAAGTTTGGGGTTTCTTATGTGAGGAGGATTCTCCTAACTCTAACTCTTCTTCATTATCAACAATCCTTTTTTCAATGTTTTCAGACCTCCCTCTAGGTTCTCCTAGTTGTTTCTCACTTCTAGTCATAATGGCATTACAGTGCTCCCTAGGGTTTATCTCAGGTTTTGCAGGCAATTTCCCTGGGGGTCTGTAAGGTACACTAGCATGTTGTGCAATTTGGTTTTCAAGGATTTAGTTGTGGGCTTCTACTCTATCCAGTCTAGAGTTAATTTGATAAACACTTTGCTTAAACTCCTCAATTTGTCTATTTTGATTTGACAGGATTTGTTTTTTATCAGAGATAAACTCTTCAATTTTTCTATCTTCTTTCAACTCAAACTGATTTTGACTGGTCATTAATTTTTCAAACATGGATTTTATCTCAGAAAATTGATCATTGTTTTGATTCAGATTTTGGTTGGGATTTTGCCTTTGGAATCCTTTGTTTTTAGTGTTCCCCCCAACATTGTTATTGTTTTTCCATGAAAGATTGGGGTGATTCCTCCATCCAGGGTTATATGTATTAGAATATGGGTCATTAGGTCTACTTTGATTATAATTCCCTATGACATTCACATGCTCACTACCCTGATCAACAGTTCTACAATATTCAGCAGTATGATCATTATGGCCACAATTTTCACAAGTAACAGCAGAAACAGAATCAGTTTGCATAGAATTTAACTTATTGCACAAAAAGTTTACCTTCTCTTCTAAGGATCGCAATCCTTCATTTTCACCCTTACCTAGAGAAGGCTTGTAAAGTACTCCTTTTTCTGTAGTCCATTGATTGTGGTTCAATGCCATCTCTTATATCAGTCTGAAGGCTTCATCTGGTGTTTTGCTCATAAGAGCTCCTCCTGCAGCAGCATCCACAATCATTTTAGTTTGATCAGATAAGGTAATATAAAAAGTTTGCATTAAAGTTTGAAGTTCTAATCCATGGTGAGGACACTTCCGCTGCAGTTCATTGAATCTCTCCCAGGCTTTATTGAGCGACTCCCCACTTCTCTGTTGAAAGCTTGTAATTTGGTTTCTCATCTGCAGTGTTTTGCTTGGGGGAAAGTATTTGTTCAGGAAGGAGTTGGACAGCTGATTCCAAGTGGTGAAGGTACCGGGTGGGTGTGAATTAAGCCATGTCTTTGCCCGGTCCCTGAGAGAAAAGGGAAAAAGTCTTAGTCTAAATGCGTCATTAGAAACACCATTCATCTTAACAGTATCACATAGATCAAGAAATAAGGCCAAGTGTTGGTTGGGATCCTCCAGTGGAGATCCTCGAAATTGCTCTTGTTGAAACATTGCAATAAGTCCAGGCTTAATCTCGAAATTGTTGGCCACAATTGCTGGCCGAGCAATACTAGAACGAATTTCATGATGATTAGGGGCTGCATAGTCCCTAAGTGTTCTCTGATGGTTCTGATTGTCTCCCATCTCAAATATCTCTTCTCCTAACTCCAGTTGGGATTGTTCTTGCAGTTCTTCTTCCAATTTTAACTTTCTGCGCACTCTTAATGTTTTGTTGATTTCAGGATGTAATGGTACAAGTGGTCCTGACCTAAGGCTCCTGCACATGCAAAGTAAACAGATCAAGTGATTTCAAGAAATAGAAAACAAGCAGTAAATAAAAAAAAGACAGTAAATAAAAACCTAATATAGCAATAATCTCAACGACTTCAATATCGACAAAACTAAGGTCCCCGGCAACGACGCCAAAAACTTGATAGCCCGTAAGGGAACACTAGAAGTCTGGCATGCGTGTACCTTGGACTAATCCCCGGCAACGACACCAAAAACTTGTTAGCCCGGGAGGGAATCCCTACAAGTTTGGCACGCGTGTACCTTGGACTAATCCTTGGTAACGGCACCAAACCTTGATGTTAAACCACAAGTGTACGAGTATACGAAGTAATAAAAAAAAGTATCGAATCCACAGGGACCTACGTTGTCGAATACTAAATAGTCAATTTCTTACTATCTTGGCAAATCGAGATCGTGAAAATAGCAATCGGAACTAAGAGCGGGATTATCAGAGAGAAAAGCTGGGACTAGGGTTTCGTTCACTTAAACTTTTATGACTAGATATGTATAAGGATTTCGTTGAATCAATTTTATCATGATGAAGATATTATCAAACGATGAACTCAAGGATCACTTTCGTGCATCCAAGTTATAGGAATCTCTAGTGGAGTCTCAAGGATCACTTTCGTGCATCCGAGTCTCGCAACTAGTTTTGCTCAAGGGTCTCCAATGTTCCGATCTTTGCTTTCGCACAAGATCTCCATGTTTGACAAATAGACTTGATCTAAAGATTCAAGTTATAATTATGGCAATTATCTTACTAGAAAAGATCAAGATGGATCTAACCTATGGAAGGGATCCTAACATGCAGTTCTAGGGTTCCAAATTCTCAAGCAATCACCTTTCGGTCTCAAGCGAAAATTCTAAGAACATAATTAATAACATGAACTTAAAGAGATTCTAAGCACAGTTAACGCATGAGGAAAATCATCATGTTAAGATCAAACTCAACGAAATATTAAAAAAAAATAAGTTATCTAATCATTGAAAGTCAAGTGAACTACTTCCCCATGTCCCGAAAATAGTTTAAGCTAGCATGGTGAAGAGATTACATAGTTCCATAATTTCAGAAAATTGAGATTCAACAAAAGAAAGAGTTCTCAGAAAATACGACACGGGCCATAATTTGCGAAGAAATCGGTGGCGATTCTTCTTTCTTTGATTTCTCCTCCAATTCGTCTCCTTTTGATCTGAAACTTTTGGCACGTCCTCTCCTTCACCAGGCGCAGCTTTGGTAGAAAGATCACGGCCAGAGATTGTCTAGATCGAGCGCGGCGGCAGGACCCTCAGCGGCGGCATGGACCGAGATTTCTTCTTCGACAGTGCACGAAATTTAGGGTTTTGGTCTCTCTGTAATCCTCTTGTCAAAAGCTCCCTCTTTGCTTCTTACAGCTTCGAATATTAAGCCCTAGATCACCCGCAAGAATCTCCGCAAAAATCGGGCGTGGAAACTAACCGGGCATCGCGTTCAAAACGGGTTTTATGGCAGTGTAATTGTTTACGGCTGGTGCCGCAAAATCTCTTGAGGCTTCTGCACCGATGTTGTCTCAGAAAATACGGCCAGTAAAATAGTTTACGGTCCGTGCCGTAATATCAGCTGAGCTCTCTAGTTGGATTCGCCAGGAAAATACGGCCCGTGTAATTCTTTACGGCGGGTGCCGTAATTTCAGGGCAACTTTCTGTTCTGAAACAACTGGAAAATACGGTACCGTAATATTGCTTACGGCTGGTACCGTAAAATCAGGAAATCTTTCTGTTCGGAAATCTTTTCAAATTACAGCAATGTTCGAATTTTACGGTACCATGTGGAATTACGGTACCATAAAATAGATTACGGCACTATCGTAATTTGCCGACTTGCTCCGATTTGCGTGAAATTTCTTGGGTGACTTCTTCTTGTTGATGAGAACCCTTCCATGTATTTTATTTTGCTTGAAAACACATAAAATAGTGTCTTTTTACCTGAAAAACATGAGAAACCAAAATAGAAGTAGACTTTGCAACATTTGATGGATTTAGCATAAAAACAAGTAAAAAGATCCTCGATTTAGCTTGAAAAGGTATCTAAAATGATGCAAAATATACTACATTTTTTGGTGTCATCAAACACCCGTGTACCTTGGACTAATCCTTGGTAACGGCACTAAACCTTGATGTTAAACCGCAAGTGTACGGGTATACGAAGTAATAAAAAAAAGTATCGAATCCACAGGGACCTACGTTGTCGAATACTAAATAGTCAATTTCTTACTATCTAGGCAAATCGAGATCATGAAAATAGCAATCGGAACTAAGAGCGAGATTATCAGAGAGAAAAGCTGGGACTAGGGTTTCGTTCACTTAAACATTTATGACTAGATATGTATAAGGATTTCGTTGATTCAATTTTATCATGATGAAGATATTATCAAACGATGAACTCAAGGATCACTTTCGTGCATCCGAGTTCTAGGAATCTCTAGTGGAGTCTCAAGGATCACTTTCGTGCATCCAAGTCTCGGAACTAGTTTTGCTCAAGGGTCTCCAACGTTCCGATCTTTGCTTTCACACAAGATCTCCACGTTTGACAAATAGACTCGATAAAAAGATTCATGTTATAATTATGGCAATTATCTTACTAGAAAAGATCAAGATGGATCTAACCTAAGGAAGGGATCCTAACATGCAGTTCTAGGGTTCCAAATTCTCAAGCAATCACCTTTCGGTCTCAAGCGAAAATTCTAAGAACATAATTATTAACATGAACTTAAAGAGATTCTAAGCACAGTTAACACATGAGCAAAATCATCATGTTAAGATCAAACTCAACGAAATATTGAAAAAAAAGAAGTTATCTAATCATTGAAAGTCAAGTGAACTACTTCCCCATGTCCCAAAAATAGTTTAAGCTAGCATGGTGAAGAGATTACAGAATTCCATAATTTCAGAAAATTGAGATTCAACAAAAGAAAGAGTTCTCAGAAAATACGACACGGCTGTGAAGTATTTCACAGCCGTAATTTGCGAAGAAATCAGTGGCGATTCTTCTTTCTCTAATTTCTCCTCCAATTCGTCTCCTTTTCATCTAATACTTTTGGCACATCCTCTCCTTCACCAGGTGCAGCTTCGGTAGAAAGATCATGGCCGGAGATCGTCTGGATCGAGCACAGCAGTGGAATCCTCGGCGGCGGCGTGGATCAAGATTTCTCCTTCGACAGTGCATAAAATTTTTGGGCTTTTGGTCTCTCTGTAATCCTCTCGTCAAAAACTCCTTCTTTGCTTCTTATGGCTTCGAATATTAAGCCCTGGATCGCCCACAAGAATCTCTGCAAAAATCGGGCATGGAAATTAACACGCGAGTCTGTGCCGTATTTAGGGTTTCGACCGGACCGTTTTTAGGGTTTTTACCCTCAATCTTGCCCGTTCTTGTGCCAATTTTGGATTTCCGACTTTCTCCGACATCTTCAAGACACCGGCGACCACTTCCGTTCAACTTTCACCGTCGATTAGGTAACCGATTCTCCGATTTTTACGTTTTAGCGAGTTTTGATGAATTTTTGCCCCTTTCGCTCATTCTTGCTCGATTCTCAACCGTTTGAAGTGATTTTTATTTCTATACACTCGTAAGGGGATAGGCTTTCGATTTCTTGCTGTTAGAAAAGAATTTGGTTACATTTCGTGACCGATTTGAGCTAAAACATGATAAATGCGTTTGAACCTACTGTTCACTCATAGTTCGGTTGATTTTTGAAGTTGAGCCGAGTTTTGAGTTGATTTTCACTTTCTACGTTGTTATCTGCACGAAAGTGAGATAATCCTTTTATGAAGTAAATTAGGTTTTTATTTTAGCAAGATTTGATTGACGAACCTTTTGTATATCTAATCATTGAAGTTAAGGTGGATGAAACCCTAGTCTCATGTATCTCTCTTTGATTATCTCTTATTTTGCATGCTTTCCTATTGTTTACTCCCATCATACTCGATTGCTTAGTTAGTGAGAATACAACTATTTGGTACTTAACACGTAGGTCTCTGTGGATCGATATTTTTACTACTTTGATAATTCCGTGCACTTGGGGAATCCTATCAAGTTTTTGGCGCCGTTGCTAGGGACCTTAGTTTTGTTAATATCAAAATAGTTGTTAGTATTGCTAGACTAAGTTTTATTTGTTTTTAGATTTAACTTTGTGTTTTTTTTGTTTTTGCAGGTTTTGGATATTCATAGTTGTGGCAGAATTGTGATTTCTGAAATTTTTATTTGCTTGTGTTTTTTGGTTTTTTATATATTCTATTTAAAAAAAAATCTTATTTGACTGGTGTTGGATTATTTTTAGATTTGAAGATATGTCTTTCTATCATAATTCATGGGCTTCTCAAAGAGGTAAGGGATACATGCAACAAGGTGAGCATAAAGATTATTCAGGACTCTCTATTGCAGAAATAGCGAAATTACAACCTTGTTTTTGTTTCATTTGTGAGTATTTTGATCATTATACTTATGAATGTCAGTTTAGAAATCATGCAAATTCTAATTCTTCCTAGTATCAAGAAGATCATTATGATTCTAGTTGGGAAAATCAAACTTCTTCTTATGATGATTACTCAAATCATGTTTCTGTACCATACTATGAGGATACTAATGATGACTTGAATGAGACCATTAAACAACTCAATTCTAGGTTGGATGACATGATTGCACATATTGAATTGCTAGAAACCCAGAAAGCACAACAACCATGTTTATTTGAATTTGAAACTAAAAAGCTAAATTCTTCTTATTCTCCCATTAGATGTGATATTTGTGGATATTTAGATCATTGTACCTCTGATTGACCATTTTTAAATCTCAATTTGTCATATAAAGAATCTTATGAAATGTATTATAGATGGAAAAATCATCAATCCTTGACTGTTAATACTGAACGGCTAGAAACCAAGATTGCACAGCATGATTGCTTATTTGAGTTTGATACTGAAAAACTTATATTAGAAAATTCCCCCTGTGATCATGATTGTTTTGAGATTGAGCCTTATGTGAATATTATTGAATCTTACTCTGATTTTGATGATTGTAGAACTGTTTCATCTGCTAATTTATTTGAGGAAAAGATTGAGAAAATTGAAATTGAAGAACCTTCTTTTGATGATAATTCTGATTTTGATGAAAACTTATTTATGGTTAAATCTGATGAGCATGATGAAGGGTTGAAAATTACAGACATTGATGAGCCCCACTTTGATTTTGGTGATATTTTGGAAATTAATGATAAATCTCTTGTGGTTAAATCTGATTCTATTGACTCTGCTGATGATGAATTATTTGTGGGGAAACATGAGAAAATTAGTTTTGAAGAGTCTCATCTTGACTTTTTTTGATAATTTTGATATTGATAAATTGTTTGATGATGAACATGAGGAACCTGTAGATGATTTGAATGTTGCAAAAATTGATGTATCTCACCATGTTGATGCTTTGCCCATATCTATTGCTCAACCTTTTGATTTAATTGAAAATTTGTGCTTTATCGAGGAATTTAATGAAAGACATAGACATTATTTTGATGATCCAATACTTGAATCTTTTAATCTAGGTCCTTTTGTTATTGCCATTTAGAATATTAATTTGAAGAAAGGATTTATGATTTTGCTTTTTGATAAACATAGAAAGATCATAAAGATTACTTTGAGTAGATATGAGAATTTTAATTCCTGCATGTTTAAGAAAGCCACTTGGATTTTGATGAAATTCTGGATATTTGGATTTGTGGCTAAACTTTTAGGACAAAAGAAATGCAGAAAATTATTTGCTCTTTATTTTGGAACTGATTCACCTGCTTCACCATGAGATTTGATATTTGGTCAAGCTATGGACCTAAAATTAACGCTTCTTGGGAGGCAACCCAAGCACTTTTGTCTTAGTTTAGTTTCTTTTATTTTAGTTTATTTTTAGAATTAATTTTTTTTTTATTTTTGCAGGGAAAGCAAATTTTTGTGCAAAATACGGCACTGCCGTAATCTATTTCACGCCCGTAATCTGTGTTGATTTCTTCTCCCGAGAGTTTTATGAATTTTACGGCGGTACCGTATTCTCTTTACGGTACCATATTTTTTGATCATTTTCGACTTCACGTGCCGTAATCTTGAGGGTTTTCGTTTCTGAAATTTTGTGAAATTACGGCACTGCCGTAAGACATTTTACGGTACCGTATTTTAACTCTACTTTCTGCTTATTTGCCTAGGTGTTTTCTCACTGCGATTTTAAGAAACTGGGTTGCGAAAATTTTTGATTTTTGGCACAACATGGAAGTACTCATCTTTGTCTATTTATTGGATATTTTTGCTGAATTTTAAAATCCATGGATCTTTCTGAAACATATGCCAACTTATCGAATTTGATTAACTTTTGTGCAGTTTGTGCAGTTTTTAATCTGAGTAGCCTTCTTTCTGCTAATACCCTGAATTCCTGACGGATTTTGATCCTTTATTTTTCACATACCTGGAAAGATCAAGTTTTATTCTACTTCATGGTTTTGTCTATTTTCTGTTTGTATCATTAATCTTATTCTTGGGTATGGCTACTTTTCATAAAAAAATTTAAAAACTGCCTTGATTTGCTTTCTACTTGCTATAGCTTCTTCTCCAGATCTACATCCAGCACTTTCTACCACTGCATCTGCCTCTGACATCACTGTTTCCAGCCGTCGACACTAGATTATTCCATCAGCAGATTCTCACTTCTTCTACTGCCTCTTATTCCATTTATTTTATTTATGCAGTAGAATATTCATTAGTGACTGATTTTCTATTTTTGCAGTGCTATCTCTTGCACCACCGGCCGACG
>JANTFE010009810.1:0-12090 GCA_027562315.1 Costus pulverulentus
AACTAACTGAATAACAACCATGCCTTTATAAACACAAGAGTTTATACACATGATACTGTTACAATCCCAAGGCCTCAAACATTAGCCTTAAGGGCATACCCCAACAAGCTCATTATCAAATGAGGCCCAATAATAAGTTGTCATGAAGAGGCAATAGGCTAAAAGGGTATAATGGGGAGAAACATGAACCATTAAGCGCCTAGGGGTATAATGGGGTCATGTTGGCGCCTTTGATTCATTATGGAAGTAAAGGGCGCCTCCCCTCTCTTCCTTGGATGGAATGCATGCCTTTAGGCATTACTTGTGGCGCAAGGCTAGGCCTTGGCGCACAAGGCAAGGCTTGGCAATTATGGATAGGTTGAAGGGAGTTTATAGTAAAGTCTTGGAGACTTTCCTTGTCTCAAACCTCCTCATCCTAGCCCTACATTTGTCATGATCTTGGCCCTTCCCTTAACCGCCTCTTGCCCTATATATGTGACCCTAGTCGCCCCCTCTTACAAGTTGTTCATCCTTGGAGGCGTGAACACATCAAGAGGGCGAAAGTAAGGGGCATTAGCGCAACCATCTTCCTCCATCAAACCCTAGCCGCAAGCTTCTCCCTTTCTTCCTCCTTTGGCGGAAGAGAAGTGAAGGCTTGGCGGCATTCTCCCTTTTCTTCTCTTCTTCATCAATTGGTGCTTCTACCTTGGAGGTGGCGCAAGCATTCAAGAATAGAACTAAGGCTTGGATCTTCTTCCCGAGGCTAGCACCGGGCGTGGAAGAAGAGAACTCAAGAGATCTGTGTGTGTGAGACTGCAGAGGGCGCACACTTGGGCGCCTACATCGGCATCACTCAAAATTGCTCTGAGGTATTTCCTAACTCATCGTGTCGACTCTCTTGCTTGCGATCTTCACTGGGTTTTTGGGACCGGCCTGTTTCGGGAACATTCTTCCGCTGTGCAATGAATGCATGTGTGCTTATCAATCTGAAAATTTGTTAAATGTCCCCGGGGTTTCCCAACATATCCTAGGTCAACCAGTCTAGTGTCCCAGTTACCCATAGGTGCTTAGTGCCTCTTCAGTTTGCCATCTACCAAGGCAATATTTGGTGTGACATCATAACCATGGATGTCGCCCAAGTCTTACTCGCTCGCCCTTGGTTATTTGACATGGATGTTATCCACTACTGTCGGACTAACACTTATCTCTTTAGCCATGATGGGCAAAAGACCAAACTGAAGCCTTCCATGCCTAAGGAACTTAAGGCTTCCACTAATAAGGGTAGGATAGAAGAACCTAAGGAACCCAAACCTACCATCCAACTCATAAGGTCCCATGCCTTCACCCAAGATTGCTTAGAGTCCAAACAAGTGTACTCCCTAGTCATTATGGAAACCAACCCATATGAGGAGTCACCTATACCCATAGAAGTTGAGACCCTACTCTCAGGGTACTCTGAGCTCACTAGAGATGAACTTCCCAATGGCCTACCTCCCCTTAGAAAAATCCAACATGCCATAGACCTTGTCCCGGGTTCTACTCTGCCCCACTTACCCCATTATAGGATGAACCACACTGAGCATCAAGAGCTCAAGAGACAAGTAGATGAACTTTTAGATAAGGGTTTCATTGGGGAGAGTCTTAGTCCATGTGCAGTACCCGCCCTTCTTACCCCAAATAAGGATGGAAGCTGACGCATGTGTATAGACTGTAGGGCGATGAATAAGATAACCATTAAATATAGATTTCCTATCCCAAGGTTAGATGATATGCTTGACATGTTGGTAGGTTCTAAGTGGTTTAGCAAGCTAGACCTTAGAAGTGGATACCATCAAGTTAGGATAAGACTTGGGGATGAGTGGAAAACAACCTTTAAGACTAAGGATGGTTTATATGAGTGGCTAGTCATGCCCTTTGGTCTCTCTAATGCCCCCTCAACCTTTATGAGATTGATGAACCAAGTCTTGAAGCGTTATATAGGAAGATTCTTAGTAGTTTACTTTGATGACATCCTAATTTATAGCAAGACCCAAGAAGCACACATGGAACACCTTAGGAAAACCCTAGACTTACTTCAGGAAGAAAAGCTATACCTTAACCTAAAAAAATGTTCTTTCCTCTCCCCTAGGGTTGTCTTCTTAGGCTTCATAGTATCTGACCAAGGACTTCAAGCTGACCCTAGCAAGATCCAAGCCATCTTAGACTGGCCTGAACCCAAAACTTTGACTGAGATTAGGAGCTTCCATGGTCTAGCTGCCTTATATAGGAGATTCATCAGAAACTTTAGCACCATTGTAGCCCCTATAACCAATTGTATGAAACTGGGTGAGTTTAGTTGGCCTAAGTCTGCTAGTAGAGCCTTTGAGGAGCTTAAGGCTAGAATGACCACTACCCCAGTCCTGAGATTACCTGACTTTTCTAAAGTTTTCATAGTGGACTATGATGCCTCAGGAGTAGGAATAGGAGGTACCCTTAGTCAGGAAGGTCACCCCGTAGCGTACTTTAGTGAAAAATTAAATGAGGCTAAGCAAAGATATACCACTTATGATAAGAAGTTCTATGTTGTAGTTCAATCCTTAAGGCACTGAAGACACTACCTAATACATAATGAATTTATTCTGAATAGTGACCACCAGGCTTTATCTTTTTTAAGTGCTCAGAAGAAATTAAATGCTAGGCATGCTAAATGGGTAGAATATCTTCAACAGTATACTTATGTTTTAAAACATAAGTCTGGAACTGAAAATAAAGTTGCTGATGCTTTGAGTAGAGTAACTTTACTTGTGCAAAAATTATCTGTTGGATTTGATCCAATGAAGCATGAATACTTAGAATGCCCTGATTTTTCAAGCATATATTCTGAGCTTAGCATAGACCCATTGAGTCATCCCCTCTATACCCTGAGGGATGAGCTTTTGTTTCTTGGGCCAAAGTTGTGCGTTCCCAAGACCTCAATCCGAGACTTCCTTATTTGGGAGATCCATGGAGGAGGGTCTACCGGGCACCATGGTCGGGACAAGACTCAACCCTTAGTGGAGGAACGGTTCTTCTGGCCGAACCTCTATAGGGATGTAGCTAAGGTTGTCAAACATTGTAGGACCTGTCAGACAAGTAAAACTCAGAAACATAACTTTGGTCTGTACACACCCCTACCCATTCCTCGAGCACCTTGGCAGGACCTTAGCATGGATTTCATCTTAGGTTTACCAAGGACCCCCTCTAGACATGATTCTATCTTTGTCATAGTGGATAGGTTTACCAAGATGGCACACTTTATACCTTGCTATAAAACCACAGATGCATCACATGTAGCTAGGTTATTCTTTAAAGAGGTTGTAAGACTTAGAGGTACCCCTCTGACTATAGTATCTAATAAGGATTCCAGCTTTGTTGGACATTTCTGGAAAACCCTGTGGGGTATGTTGGGAACCAAACTCAAATTCTCCACGGCCTATCATCCTTAGACGGATGGGCAAACCGAAGTGGTCAACCGATCACTTGGGAGCATTTTGAGGAGTTTGGTAGGAGAGCATCCAGGCACATGGGATAAGCTGTTACCCATTGCTGAGTTCTCCTACAATAGTGTTGTCAATAAAACCACAGGACTATCCCCCTTTCAAGCCAACTTGGGGTACGAGCCTAGAAAGCCTGTTGACTTATTTCCTTTACCTAGGCACTCTCATGTTTCTATGTCTGCCAGAGATTTTTCTACTAACATGTCACATTTGCATCATGAAATACATTGCCAAATGCTTGATGCTATTAATTCTTATCGCAAGAGTGCTAACAAGAAACGCCGAGAAAGGAAGTTTTCTGTAGGTGAATAGGTTATACTGCAGGTCAGGGAGGAGCGCATCAATGGATCTGGCCGCAAGTTGGATGCAAAGGGACTCGGACCCTTTACCATCGTGGAGAAGATCAACGATAATGCCTATGTCTTGGATCTACCACTAGACTTGGGGATCCCCACCACTGTCAACGTGGAGGATCTCACACGCTATAAGGAGCCGGTCCTCATTGAGGAGTTGACTGACAGGCTCGAGCCACAGAGCATACTTGAGGATCAAACCCGACTCACTCCGTACGAGGTACAAGTATTTTATTGTGTTAAGTTTACATCGGGTGAGGAGGCTTGGCTTCTTGAAGCTGACTTAGAACAGGCTGCTCTAGAATTACTCCAAAGTTACAAAGATAATTCTCCAGAGGTGAATTTTTCTCACTCGGGGAGAAATGATGGAGAGGCCAACCCTGCTCCTAGAAGGTCTATTAGGACTAGGAGGAAGCCCACCAGATATGGCTTTCCCTCCTAGGTTACCCCTTCTTTCCTTATTTGCACTTTCCATATTTGCAACTACTAGGAATAAGTTCTTGTGAACCTTGTAGCACTAGGTTATGCATTACTTTCTAGGATGGTCTACTTGTTTTTGCAAATAAATTGGCAGGCTAAAGCCAGCTCAAGGGACTCTAAAGAAGCTCAAGCCAAGTGGAGTTCCAATTAAGGATGGAAGCACTTCAACTAAAGACTTCAAGTTGAAGATGCACTCATTTAATGCAACTCCACCTTTCCAAAACAATCCTTGGGGCTTCCACCACAACATCATTCCAAATCAAGCAATGGCACCACCTTTGTAGATGAATTCGAATTAAAGAGGAACCAGCGCACAAACTTGCCATTTGGGAGAGATCTTCAATGTGCCTATCATCAAGATCCACAAATCATGGGATTCCATCTAGATCCCCAATTTGTGGAATCATCCTTGGAAGTTTTCCTAGCCGCCCAAGCACTTGAAGGAAAGTTTTCAAATTCAAACAAATTCGTTGTGTGAAGACACCTTATCATCCAAGCAAACAAGGAAGGAGCTCAAGAGGAATTCGGCCACATCAAAGAGCAAACCGAAGGATGTCATTCAAAATTCACATTCAACCACTAAGAAGGAAGTATTTTATTAGAGCATTAATTTCATCCTTATCTTTGTAATTGCGCCTAGGGTGAACCCTTGCCCATGGCTTGATTAGCCTATAAGATGTAATCCCTCTTCTCTTTGTCGAATTAGTTGCCTAGATGAAAAAAAACTTGTGTTAGCATTGGTGCTTGTGTCACCTAAGAATTTTCTACCTCGCCCTCTTCTGAAGGGCCAAGCCCTTTCCCTTCCTTTCTTCTCTATTCTATCACAACCGAACCTTGGAGCCTTCCTTGAGAACAACTTGCGCACATCCAAAGGATCCTTGTTCCTTGTTCTCGTCAAAGGGACAGAAGTGCACAAAGAACCTTCATCAAGTTCGGCATCATGAAGAACTCCTCCTTTGAAGGCAACCAACAACTAAGTTCTTTCACCCTCCCTCTTGTTTGTGTTTTGAACTCTTTCCTACACTAATTGGAGTTGTTCTTTTTGAAGGTTGGAGCAAGACTTGGGAGATCCTCTTGGCGCAAGTGCCTCTCCTCTTCTCTCCCCCTCTCTTCCTTAGTCAAAGTGTTAAGGAAATTTGTGAGGCTTAACCTCCCCCTTAGTTCTTTATTTGTAATATGAGTCCGTGGAATGTGCGGATCTTGCTTGTCTGTGTTTGTTTATAATGAAGCAACTCCTTCCATCAGAGTAGGACCGTTGAAGACCGGGACGTCATGATCCTTCTATTCTCAAGGATCGCACTATGAGTATTTCTTCTAGTCATTTCAATTCGTAGATTATGTGTCATTTCAATTTGTAGTTTCAAAGTAACTTAGTTCCGGGTTTCTCTAGTTATAAAAAATACAAAAAAAATATTTTCCAACCCCGTTAGAAGTAATTTCATTTTTTTACTCTAAAATACAAAAAATATTTTCTCAAAGTAGAGTTTGCATGAACCCTTATTGTGTGAGTGATTTCCCCTCCATCAGTTTGGATGTGTGAGCTCCTTCACGCAATATATTGAAGAGGCGTGAGCACATCATAGGGCGAGAGCAAGGACTTCATTGGCGCAAGCTCCCCTTCCATTGCCGCAAGCAAGCTTCCTCCCCTTCCTCTTGGCGCAAGGTGGACTTGTGCTTGGCGGCATCTCTTCTCCTTCTCCTTCTTCTTTGGCGCTTCATCCTTGGAGGTGGCGCAAGGCTTGAAGAAGGTGAACAAAGGCTTGGATCTTCTTCCTGAGGCTAGCATCGGGTGTGGAAGAAGAGAGCTCGAGGCATCCATGTGTGTGAGAATGCAGAGGGCACACACTTGGTTGCCTACCTCGACATCGGCCTCGTCTTGCTTTAAGGTATTTTCTATCTCATCGTGTCGACTCCCTCACTTGACGATCTTCACTGGTTTTTTGGGACAGGCCTGTTTCGGGGATATTCTTCCGCTGTGCAATGTGTATGTATTGTAATGATTCTAAAAAATTGTAAAAAATCCCCGGGGTATCCTAATAGTGGTATCAGAGCGACTTGCGAGACTCGAACAATGTATTTTCATGCTTTTCCATGCTCACATGCCATATCTATATTTTCGCAATGTAACATGATAATGGCGCATGATTTTTCTAAGTAGGAAAAATTAGGGTTTCTTGTTCCTATCATCTTGTCAATCTCTTTTGGATTTTTGGTTTATTTTTCTTTCTTGATTTAAAGATCAAAGGTGCACATAGTTTTGTCAAGTAGGACGGGCATTGTGTCTTCAGACTGGCCAGGTCTCTTGATCTGACAAAATTGCCATCCGGAAGGATCTATGAAATCATCATGAAAAATTAATCACAAATAACCAAAAGATTTGTGATAAGAAGATGAGGAAAAGAGACTTGCTTTATGAAAAAGTAAAATTTCATATTTTATGTTTTTCATGAGCATGTAGAATTGCATGAGTAAATACCTTGGTTGTGCATAATGTTGTGGTCATAAGTCAAGCCCCTTTGCATGCTTGTGATATATCCTTGTGAGGCCTGCGTGCCACTTTTCTTTACTTTTAACTAAGAAGAAGGGTGGCGCATGTACTTGGAGATTGATGCAAGTATGCTTGCTTGCGCACCTTGCTTGGTGGTGCAAGAAGCACTCTTCCTTGATGGCGCATCCTGCAGTGGCACAAGATGACTTTGCCGAGCCTTAGGGCTTGTGTGCTAGGTGTCTTGGCCCATACATGGTGGCGAATCACTCTTGAAGGAAGCCCATGGCATTGGCCGAACCTATGGGGGGGTGCTTCTAGGGTTTCCCTAGAACTACCTCTAGGGTGTGAGAGTTAAACCATGATGAGAAGGACCTTGGAGCCAACCTTGAAGACCAAGCTAGCGGTCGGCTAAGCTAGGTCTAGTTTTAGGGGGCTTGAGTCCTAAGTCAACAGTTGAACCTCCTTTTGGCATGGGTTGGTTCAATGTCTTGAATAGGCTATGATCACATCATTTCTTTACTATTTTTCAGTATCTGCTAAAGCATGCCTGTGATGTTTTATCATTATGTTATCACTATAGGATTGCATGCCTGTATTATTAGACATAAGATAAAACGGATGAGACCTTAATCAAAAACCCTCAATTAAAATATCAAGTCCAGTAGCCTTCTAATGCGTAGCCCTCAATAAGTTATCGATCAGAGGAGTTGTGAATTGTTTCCCACCCTCGTGGGACACACCCACTTATCTTTTGAAAGTGCGTGGTTGCAATGGTTTCCCTAGTCTAGTTTTAACCTGGGCGTGCCTTCGCAACGAAACTTGTTGGCCCTGGGCATAACGATTAGGAATGGACTTGACTAGATTTTCATATGTGCTGGGCACATGATGAAACTCTAGAGGTAACGTTGAGAGGTTAGGCTTTCATGTTGTATCCAGCCCTCGCTGGACATGAGATGCCCAGACTCTCACAACAAGTGGAGTTGCTAGGAGCAACCGGCCGGCGTGCCCACCTTAAGAAACATGGGTCACTTTGGGCATCTCATCCCACCCTCGTGGGAGGCGAAGCCTCATGTGGAATAAGGATCCCATCTCACTAGGAAATCTTAAATTTCCCGATTGACTTTGTGGGTTGTTAATTCGATTAAAATAGTGGGAGTCATAATCATTTAAAACAAGTCCAGTTTAAATGATTCGAAGTAGTACTAATCTGCTATTTCTTAGTTGTTGTAGAACAATGGCTATGAACAATGGCAGATGGTCACTGCGATCTACCCTGGAAAGGGATAAGTTGGTTGGATCCAACTTACTGGACTGGTATATGAACTTGAGAAATGTGCTCAAGCTCAAGAGGAAGCTCTATGTCCTTGAGCAGCCTATTCCTGAGCCACTTCCATGCTCGGCCTTAGTGGCTGAGTAGGATGCTTATGATAAGCATCAGGCTGATAATTTGGAGGTTGCCAATTTGATGCTAACCAACATGTCGCCCGAATTGATAGGGCAATATGAATCTAAGAGTGCCTCTAAGATTATTTCTAATCTAAGGCATCTCTATGATGAATCGGTTGAGCACAACCCTCCTAAGGTAGACATTCAATGTGTTGAGCCGAAAGGCTTAACTAAGACATTGATGATAAAGATGGAAAGAGTTAGGAATAACAAGTGCTACTCATGTGGAGGACCACCTCACATGATAAAGGACATGGTGCGACTTCAAAATGAGAAGAAGAGAGGCAAAGCTTCGTCTTCATGCTCAGGTATTTATGTCACTGAAATCAACCTTTCTACTTCTATGTCATGGGTATTGGATACCGCATGTGGAGCTCATATTTGTACAAATGTGTAGGGGCTGAAGAAAAGTAGATAGTGCAGCCTGGAGAGATTGACCTATGAGTTGGAAACGGGGCACAGGTTGCTGCTCTTGCTATAGAAATTTTGACTCTCTCCCTACCTTTTGGACTTCAGTTAGAGCTTGATAATTGATATTATGTACCTTCACTTACTAAGAACATTGTATCCATTCCTTCTTGGCCAAGAAGGGATTTAAGTTTGAAATAAATAAGAACTTCTGTTCTTTTTCATTTGCAAAATGTGTTCTATGGGAAGGGTACTTTATGCAATGGTATATATGTCTTGGACATGGATAACTCTATTTGTAACGTAAATAATAAAAGGACCAAACTGAGTGGTTCAGTTGGTGCTTTCCTATGGCATTGTCGATTGGCCCATATAAATAAGAATCGCATCCAATAACTCCATGCAAATTGGTTGTTAGATTCAAGTTCCTTGGAGGAATTTGATACTAGTGAACCTTGTTTATTAGGGAAGATGACAAAGGCACCCTTCACCAAGATTGGTGAGAGTGCAGGAGGTTTATTGGATGTCATACATATTGATGTGTGTGGGCCATTCAATAAATAAGTCAGAGGAGGGTACAACTACTTCATCACATTTACTAATGACTTTAGTAGATATGGTTATGTCTACTTGACGAGACATAAGTCTGAATCCTTTGGGAAATTTAAGGAGTTCATACATGAAGTAGAGAACCAACTTGATAGATCCATTAAGGTTCTTCGATCAAATCATGTTGGAGAGTACCTGAGCGGTGATTCTTTGACTATCTGAGAGAGTATGAGATCCTATCCCAACTCACTCTCCCTGGAACACCTCAATGGAATGGTGTGTCTGAAAGGAGAAATCGAACTTTGTTGGACATGGTTCAGTCTATGATGAGTCATGCAACTCTACCTCCCTCATTCTACGATCATGCACTTGAGACAGCTTCTCTGATACTGAATAACGTTCCATCTAAGAGTGTCTCCAAGATACCATAAGAGGTATGGAGTGGGAGACGCCCTAATCTCACTTTTATTAGGATCTGGGGATGTGAGGCTTATGTCAAATGTCAAGATTCTAGCAAGATAGATCCTATATCTAATAAATGTGTGTTTGTGGGGTACCCTAAGGAAACTAAGGGTTACTACTTCTATGTTCCCACTGAGAACAAAGTTTTTGTTGCTCGGGGTGATGTCTTTCCATAGAAAGAATTTCTTATGAAAGAAGTTAGTGGGAGGAAGTTTGACTTGGACGAGGTCCAAGTACAACCACAAAAAACAGAGATGGAACCTGAGCCACCTGCACCGGTTGCTAGGCAACCTGAGGGTCAGACACAGGCCCCACGTAGGTCAGGGAGGATTCGTCATGCACCTGAGAGGTATAGGTCGCTGCCGACTCAACACGATGGGATCTTCATTATTGAGGATGAAACTAGGACTTATGATGAGGCGGTCAGTGGACTGGACTCCGAGAAATGGCTTGAGGCCATGCGATCCGAGATGGATTCCATGTCAGCTAACCAAGTATGGGATTTGGTTGAGCTGCCAGAAGGGATAAAACCCATAGGGTGTAAATGGGTCTTCAAGAGGAAGACAGACATGGATGGCAACATAGTTACCTGTAAAGGTAGACTAGTGGCTAAGTGTTTCAAACAAGTCCACGGGGTGGACTATGACGAAACCATCTCACCGGTTGCCATGAGCAAATCCATTCGGATTCTGCTTGCTATAGCTGCATATCATGACTATGAGATATGGTAGATAGATGTAAAGACAACGTTCCTTAACGGGAAGCTGACTGAGGATGTGTACATGACACAACCTGATGGCTTCATCCATCCTGCAGATGCCAGTAAGGTCTGCAGGCTAAAGAATTCCATTTATGGATTAAAGCAAGCATCTCGAAGTTGGAATCTTCGGTTTGATGAAGCTGTGATAGATTATGGCTTTATCAAAAGCGAAGATGACGCCTGTGTATATAGAAAATTCAGTGGGAGCTTGGTGACTTTTCTGGTCTTGTATGTCGATGACATACTACTCGTCGGAAACGACATCCCTAGTCTTCAAGCTGCGAAGACATAGTTAGGGAAGTGTTTCGAGATGAAAGACTTAGGTGAGGCTGCCTATATCCTAGGCATGAGGATCTACCGAGATAGATCCAAGAGTCTACTAGCCCTTAGTTAGAGTACCTACATTGAAAAGGTCTTGGAGTGGTTCAACTTGGAGCACTCCAAGAAAGGATACCTTCTAGTGAGACATGGCCTTACTCTCTGAAAGAGCCAGTGTCCCACCACACAGGCTGAGAGGCATGACATGAGTCGAGTCCCCTATCCTTCGGCAGTGGGATCGATTATGTATGCAATGTTGTGTACTAGACCAAATGTGGCTTATGTTGTGAGCATAACCAGCCAATACGAATCCAATCCAGGAATGCAGCACTGGGTGGCTGTAAAGAACATCCTTAAGTACTTGAGAAGAACTAAGGATCTGTTCTTGGTCTGTATGCAGGGCTACACTGATGCGTCCTTCCAGTCTGACCATGACGACTTTAGATTGCAGGACGGCTATGTGTTCAAGATTAATGGATGCGCTATATGCTGGAAGAGCTTCAAGCAATCCACCATAGCTGAGTCTACAACCGAGGCTGAGTATGTGGCCACTTCTAAGACACCCAAAGAAGCCGTTTGGATCAGGAAGTTCATTTATGAACTTCAGGTGGTAACAAGTGCAATGGATTCCATTGAGCTCTACTGTGACAACAATGGAGCAAATGCACAAGCCAAAGAACCATGGTCTCATCAAAGATCCAAACACATACTCAGGAGATTTTGTTGGGGTATGCCCTTAAGGCTAATGTTTGAGGCCTTGGGATTGTATTAGTATCATGTATAAACTTTATGTTTATAAAGGCAATGGTTGTTATTCAGGTTGTTACATTATCTGCTGCAATATGTATACTTCTGAATAATGTCTCAATGCTGTTCAGCTTGGCTGACATGCAGTATCGTCCTTAGTCGAGATATCTTGGTGAACATGAGACAGCCTTGATATGATTAAGACTAATATGTGTTCTAATCTTATAGGATGCTGTGAGCATGGAATAAGATGTAGACTCATGGGTACATTGGATGTACTGGACAGACCCTACTAGGAGATTCAATTGCTTGTCACAATGTGAATAATCCTTGTATACAAGTGACATATTTCCTCTGACTTGAGATCACTTGTGTTTCTAAATGATGATTGGCATTGTTTTGAGGTAGTTCAATATCATTTGAAATATAATAGTTATAGATTATCTTGGATAATGACCATGAGTCATGTTAGGGCACGATGTTGGGATATGCCCTTAAGGCTAATGTTTGAGGCCTTTGGGATTGTAACAGTATCATGTAATAAACTGTTATGTTTATAAAGGCATGGTTGTTATTCAGTTAAGC
>JANTFE010009851.1:7601-19535 GCA_027562315.1 Costus pulverulentus
CCTTCGATGCCGCTTTCTTCTTGTGTTTTAATGGAAGAATAAAAAAATTTTAAAAACCCCGTATTTTACTTGTATGCGTGTGGGGTGTGTTCTGAGGGATGTTACACAATGATTCAATCAACACTCTCTCATGGCATTGTGACTTGTGGGACAGAAAACAAATGTCACAACCAAGAAGTCCATGGACTATTGGGATCATTATCCTTTCAGGATTATGATACATGTGAGTTTTGTTTAATGGACAATGTGATAGATGCTGCCTTCACCATAAACGATGGAAGGGTAAGTGGCTTGCTGGATCTACACACAGCAATGTGTGTGGACCCATGGGAACAAGCACGAAGTGGTGTTCTATACTTCATTAGGTGTGGATATGTTATATCCAACATATAACTTTGGAGAAATCCAAGAAGTTCATAAATGAAGTACTGAATCAAATTGGACGATCTGTTAAACACTTTGATTGGATCAAGGTGGTTAGTGAGGAATTCGATGACTTTCCTAAGTAGTGTGGGATTATCTCACAGCTTACTTGGAACACTATAACTGTGTGGTGAATTTCAAAGAAAAGAAGAGAAACACATTGGATATGGTTCCATCTTTGAATAGTGTTGTGATCCAAAAGGACACACTTTTAAATACAAGTAGGTAGACTTGCTTCAGGTGTCGCAGCCAAAACCTAAGTATTGGCGCACAGGGCTATTGTCACTCCCTGACACGGCTTCAGAAACTTGTTGTCCCTAAACTTGTAGTGTCCGCAAGTGCACGGATACTCGAAGTAATAAAGAAAATATCGATCCCACAGAGACCTATATTGTTGAGTACCAAATAATTGATTTTTCACTATCTAGGCAATCGAAAGAGTGTAAAATAGCAATCGAGGACTAAAGCGCTAAAATGAAATTATCAGAGAGAGAAGCTGGGACTTGGGTTTCGTTCACTTTAATTTTTATGACTAGACATGAATAAAGATTTCGTCAGTTTAATTTCAACATGATAAAGTTGTAATTTACTTTAATAAAAGGATTGTCTCACTTTCATGCAGACAACTATGCAGGGATAAATCTTCTCTTTCGCGCAAGAGTCATCCCAACGCTGAAGACAAGTAAATCGTCAAACTAAGAACTCAATGATCACTTTCGTGCATCCGAATTCTAGGTCGATAATCTCTAGTGGAATCTCAAGGATCACTTTCGTGCATCCGAGTCTCGACACTAGTTTTACTCATGGTTCTCCAACATTCCAATCTTTGCCTTCGCACAAGATATCCACGTTTGAAAACTTAGACTCAATCCTATATTTATATTATTATCATGACAATTAGTTTACTAGAATCAAACAAATAAGAACTAACCTAAAAGGATTCCGAACATGCAATTCTAGTGTTCCAAATTCTCAAGCAATTACTTTCCAGTCAATGGTGAAAATTCTAAAAACATGAATAATAATATAGATCTATGGAGAGTCTAAGAATGATCATCACATAAGTAAAATCATCATGCTAAGATTAAACGCAACGAAATAATGAAATATTGTCATCTAGTCATTAAAAATCAAGTGAATTACTCCCCCATGTCCCAAAATAAGTTTAAGCAATCATAGAGGGAAGGTTACAATAATCCATGTTTAAGAAAGTTGGAAAGAAAAAGAAACAAAAATTACAGTACAGCCGTAAAGATGTTTACGGCCGTAATCTAGGCGAACAGCGGCGGCGCTCGATTTGCTAGTGATTTCTCCTCCGTCTGATCTCCGATCACGTTGAAACTTCAGGTGCACCTTCTCCTCCTCTATGAGTAGCTTCCATCAAATTTCACGGCCGGAGATGCGCTGTCGCTTCTCGGCGGAGAAACATACGGCGGCGACATGTGAGGTGATATCTCTCTCTGTGGTGGATCAAAATTAGGGCTTTTGGTGTGCTCCTCTTCGTTTCCTTGATGGCTCTCTATTGCTTCTTACAACAACGTATTTAATGGCCTGGATCGATCGCAATCATTTCTGCAAGAATCGGGCTTCGGAGTTGACCGGGAAAGTCGCGAGCAGCTTCGTAATTACGGCCGTAATCAGCTTTACGGCAGTGCCGTAATCTTGATAGCGAGTAATGGTTGAAATATTCTGGAATTACGGTACCGTAACATTATTTACGGCAGTGTCGTAATATCAACAATCTTTCGGGTGGAAAATCGACCCGAATCACAGTACCGTAAAGTTTCTTACGGTAGTACCGTAAACTCCATCGATTCTCAGATCAAAAATGCTCCAAAATATGGCACCGTAACTATGTTTATGGTAGTGCCGTAATCATACGAAATCCTATACCCAGAAAAACTCCAAATTATGGTACCGTAAATTACATAGTGGGGGTGCCGTAGTTTGCTTTGATGCTCCAATTTGCTTGAAATTTGACGTGTGATCTCCTCTTGATGTTGTGAATTCAATTTTGCATATGGATTGCTCGAAATCGACTGAAAAACATGCCTTTTTGCCTGAAATTCATCAAAAATAGAAAAGAGTGTAGATTCCGCAAATATTGATAAAAAGCATAAAAAATAAGCAAAGTCTATGAATATGACACAAAAATATCAATAAAATGGCATAGAAATTATGATAAATTTCGGTGTCATCAAATAGTCATGCAAATTCACTACCTTTGAGGCCATGCAACCAACTGTTATGACACTCCATAGTGTGTGTTTGTGGGGCATTGAGAGTGCTATTTCTATCCTAGTGAGAACAAAATATTTGTTGCTCAAACTGTTGTCTTTCTTGAGAAAATTTTTTCTTTTGAAAGAAGCTAGTGAGAGTAGATTTGATTGGGACGAGATCCAAAATCAACCACAAATAATTAGACATAGATGGAGAGGAATCTCACATGCAGGATGAAAGTTAACCTAGGTTCAAGTAACACAGGAACCACATAAGTCTGGATGGATTCAAAATGCTCTCACAAGTTGTGGGCATGGCGAATTTTTCATCAAGGATGAACCTAAGACTTATGAGAAAGCGAAAGAGGTCAGTGGACCATATTCCAAGAAATGGCTGAGCGCCATGAGAACCGTAATGGACTCCATGTCTGCTAATCAAGTGTGGAACTTGATTGAGCCGCCAAAGGGGTAACACCCATAGGCTGTAAATGGATCTTCTAGGAAGATGGACATGGAAGGTAACAAAGTTACCTATAATGGCAAGCTAGTGAATGAAATTTCAGGCGAGTCCACTAGGTGGATGGTAATGAAATTTTTCACCGATAGTTGTGTTTGAATCCATTAGGTATCTGCTTGTTGTAATTGCATACTCTGTTATGGCGTGGTATGAAAACTGTTTTACTTAATAGACATCTAGAAGAGAATGTCTATATGGAAATGGCATAAAAGGTTCTCATATAAAGGCCATAAAGATATGCGTGGTTTTATGCAAGCATCTTGAAAAAGAGCCTGTGTTTACAAGAAGATCAATGGGAGAATCATAGTGTTTCTTGTTCTACTTGATTGACGATATTCTCCTCACTTGAAATGACATCCCAGCTCTTCACGTGGTGGAGTAAAGGCTAGGGAAGTATTTCGAGAAGAATGATCTAGGGAATGAGGCCTATATCCTTGGCATGAGGATCTATAGGGATCCAAGAAAGTCATTGTCCTTTAGTCAATCTATGTTCATCCAGGAGATTCTAGATAGGTTCATATTGGGTGATTCCAAAAGTTGATACCTTCCAAGAAGGCATGGTCCAATTCTCTCAAGGATACTATGTCCTATGACATAGTTGGAGAGTAGTAACATGAGTCTATAATCCTAGTACATTGGGTGTAGGATAGATCATGTTTTGTGCAATATGCACAAGACCATATGTGGCAAATGCTTGGAGCATGGCCAGTAAGTTTCAATCAGATCCTAGAGTTCAAACACTGGATAGCTGTGAAAGCAGTCCTTTAATACTTGGGAAGTACGAAGGACTGAGGTTTAGTCTGTGATAGACAGGAAGAACTTTGTGTACAGGGGTACACTGATACTTCGTTCTAGTCTAATGACTATAGTTCACAGTCAATATTTGCGTTTTGCCTTGTTGTGGTGTTGTATGTTGGAAGAGCATTATGCAAACCACAATGGAAAATTCTACAATTAAGGCAGAGTACATTGCAGCTTCTTGTGGTAGCCAAGAAGTAGCATCATTCATTTGAACTTGATTTAGTCCCTGGTGCTGTATAATTCGTACTGGGGCCATAGCATAAGCAAAGGAACTTAGCACTCAAGTATGTACTGCAGCGATATCATCTGATTTTAGAGATCATTGGTAAACATGATGTTCAAATTTGCGAAATAAACACAGCTAGCAATCTGAAAGACCCAATGACATAGCCTCTGGCACAGCGGAAGCTAAATGAGTCATACTAGAGACATCGGACTGAATAAACTCAGTTGCCCTCGGACTTAGTGCAAGTGGGAGATTGTTAGTGTTTATGACCAGCGGACCAATGTATGGACATGGTCCGACATTATTTGAATGTACTTTGATAGAATTGATATTCTTGATAAAGGCATGGTCGTTATTATGCAGATTACTTTACCTACGATGATGTATTAAATTGCATAAATAATGTCCCAAGAGATTGGTTTGATCCATTTGATAGGATTCCGCAAGTGCACGGAATTATCGAAGTAATAAAAATATCGAACCACAGAGACCTTATTGTTAATTACCAAATAGTTGTTTTTTCGCTAGCTAAGTAAACTGAATATGATGAAAGTAAGCAGTATAAATAACATGAAGGATAATTAGAGAGATAAACATGGGACTAGGGTTTCATCCACCTTGATTTCAATGATAAGATATAAATAAAGGTTCGTCAATCAAATATTGTTATGATAAAGACCTAATTTACTTCATAAAAATATTATCTCACTTTCGTGCAGACAATCATGCAGGAACTAATCCTCACTTTCACGCAAAATCTGTCCCAACGCTGCAGATAAGTAAATCATCAACAAAGAATTCAAGGATCACTTTCGTGCATCCAAATTCTAAGTTGATCATCACAAGTGGAGCCGCAAGGATCACTTTCGTGCATCCGAGTCTCAACACAGGTTCTACTTAAGGCTTTCCAATGGATCGTTACTCACCTTCGTGCAATAACTATCAATGTTTATAACATTAATTAAATTCTAGATCAATATTATCAAACATGACAATAAATCTATTAGAACATATCAAATTGGATCTAACCTAAGAAAGGGATCTCAACATGCAATTCTAGAGTTCCAAGTTCTCAAGCAAATCACCTTTCAGTCTCATTGCGAAAACTCCAAAGCATGGATAATAACATAGATCTATGGAAAATTAAAGACAATTCGTCACAAAAGTAGAATTATCACAACAAAGATTATCATGACGAAAGAAAAGAGTTATCTAATCATTAAAAATCAAGGGGATGAAACCCTATGTCCCAAAATATGACTAAGCTTGCATGGAGAAGAAAATACAATAATACATAGTTTAGAATGTCAGAAATCGAAGAAGGGAAGAAGAAAAGTTATAAAACAGGTGCTGTAATTTTCATTATAGCACCGTAATTTGCAGCAAAACTCGATGAACAGTGCTGTCACCACCAATTTCATCGATTCCTCCTCCGATCGGACTCCAAACGCTCTAAAACTACTATGCTATCCTCTTATCCTCCAGGTGAAGCTTCTATGTGAAAATCACGGCCTGAGGTGTCCTCAGCGCCTCTCGGTGTGATGCCAAACTCTAGCCGCCTCTCTGGCGATTTCTACTTTGATACTCAATAAACGTTCCTCCTTCCACTTCGTTTGTCTTCTCCTCTTAAAGACGAAGCAGCAGCAACTTTCAGATTTCAATTTGGAGCTCTGGATCAAACGTTATGGTCCAAATAAGTTTTAGCCGCGGGAAACTCATGATTTTGACTGGGAATTACGGCTGTGTAATACGTTACGGCAATGCTGTAAAATTGGCTGAGTTCTCTGGTCTGAATCACCTGGGAAATATGGTACTGTAGAATCATTTACGGCTGTGCCGTAAAATCTGCTGAACTCTCTGTTTGCGAACGTTTGGAAATTACGGCCCGTATAGTTTCTTACGATAGTGCGGTAAAATCGGGTGATGTTTCTGTTCTGAAGCTCTCCGAAATACGGTACCATAATATTGCTTACGGCTAGTGCCGTAAAATCCAAAAATCTTTCTGTTCGGAAACTTCTCAAAATTACGGCAATGTTTTGATTTTACGGTACTGTCTGAAATTACAGTACCGTAAAATGGATTACGGCACCGTCGTATTTTGCTGAGTTGCTCCGTTTTGTGTGAAATTTCTTGGGTGACCTCCTCTTGATGATGGTAACTTTTTTATGTGTTTGATTTTGCTTGAAAACGCCTTAAAATTGTGCCTTTTTACTTAAAATTCATGAAAAACCAAAACATAAGTAGATTTTGTAATATTTGATGAATTCAGCATAAAAATAAGTAAAAAGATCCTCAATTTAGCGTGAAAAGATGCAAAATATACTATATATTTTGGTGTCATCAAAATACATAAGGCTCAAACTTTGCTTGTCCTCATGCAAAAATCAAAACTTGATTAAAAGAATAACCTTTTCATGCTCAACAAATTTCTAAAATACAATCATCAATGAAAAATTCCATGAATTGATTTATAAAACTTCAAGCAAATATATCATTCTTAGAATTCAACCCTCTAGATCCACAACTCAATCAAATGAAACTTTACAACTTGTATAATAAATAGAATTTTCAATCTCATGATTTCACCTAGTTTTAGTTCAAATCTATCATGCTTTTGTTTATAGGAATTAGGTTTCCAAGATCTTTTTCTACACATGATTTTTTTTTTGTATTTTGTTTCTTTTTGTAAAGATGGCATGTACCCACTTAGATACACACTTTTATTTTTGACTTCAACTCTTGTCTTTGGTACCACTATCAATTTTGCATAGTGCCAAGTAAAGGAGTCTTATTCTTTTTATCTCTCATTGTTTTTCATGCATAGACTTCAACCCATGTCTTAGGTACCACTATCAATTTTACATAGTGCCAAGTAGGGGAGTCTCTCACTATTTTTATGGATATTGGATTCTTCCTTCCCAACAAATAGCAAAATAGACTAAACATGTACTAGGTTGATCAATTGATATCAATTCACAAATCATACTCATATGCTCATTTTATTTAAAGGAGCAGTTACACCTTTAGATCTTATTCCTCGAATAACATATCTACCCAAAATTTCATGCATCAACCAATGTCAAATTTCAAAAATAGATATGCATTGAAGAAATATATCTAACATGATAGGGTTTTTCTCTAATCACAAGTATAAATACTCACATCATCAAGGAAGACATTTTATCAATAGAAATTTTATCAATATAAATTTTATCAATAAATCATGCCATCATATAATAGAAAGTGGATCATATGCTTTCATCAATTTTAACAACAAATTTGAATAATATCATCATCAAAACAATGAGTTCCATGTATCCATAAAATCATCTTTCAAGAGAAAACCAATAAGTAGTATAAATATGATAAAGTCAAAGATGCCCTATAAGAAATAGTCATTAATAAGAGAGTGCAAGTGATACTCACAAAACTATATAGATCATGCTCAATCATTGTCAGGCCAATGCAGCTGGGTCCAAAGATGTGCCTTTTGAAAATTTTCTGCAAAATTTAAGGTACATAAGGCTCACATCAGGCTCAGATCAAAAACAGTCTCAAAAATAATAAATTTAAAAAACAATCTCAAGAGAGGATCAAAGATGTCGCCGGAGGTCTGAAGAGTGCTGGTGGAAAAAGCTAAGAAGCAGAGGTGGAATAGATGCAAGCTGAAAAGCTACTAGCAATGATGTGCTCGTGCTGACAGTAAAGTGAGTAATCTCCAGTGGCCTGCTGAAGACTACAGTCCTGGAGGTGAGATCGTCGGCCGGTGGTGCGTAAGATAGCACTGCAAAGAAAAATTCTGAGTCAATAATAAAGATCCTACTGCATAAATAAATCAAATCAATGGAAATAGGGGCAGTAGAAGATGTAAGAATCTGCTGGTGATGCTCCGCAAGAGGTGGAAGACAGTTTCCCTTGAAGATTTCTGAATCTGGAGGCAAAAGAAGCAATAACAAGCAGAAAGCAAACAATGCAGTTTTTTAATTTTTTTATGAAAAGTAGCCCTACCCAAAAATAAGATTTAATGATCCAAATAGAAAATGGACAGAACCACGTAACAGAATAAGAGATATTCTTTTCAGAAGTATAAAAATCAAAGGATCAAAATCTATCAGGAATTTAGGGTACCAACAGAAAGAAGGCTACTCAGATTACAAAACTGCACAAACTGCACAAAAGTTAATCAGATTCAAAAAGTTGTTATGTGTCCTAAAATGATCAGAAAATAGTTTCATGAAAATAACTCATCCACGGTATAGAAGGACACATGAACTCTTTATTTCATGTGAAAAATTAGGTTTTCAAGTCATTAAAGCATCTTAAAAAGTGGCAGCAAAAGTGCTAGTCAGAATAGTAAAAAAAAAACTGCTGCAGAAATTAATCATAATCAAAAAGTTGCTATGTGTTTTAAAATGATCCATGGACTTTAAAATTCAGAAAAAATATCCAGATGGTAGAAAAAGATGAGTACTTCGATGTTGTGCCAAAGCTCAAAATTATTCTTAACCCAGTTTCTTAAAATCACAGCGAGAAAACACCTACTAAATAAGCAGAAAGCAGCTTTAAAATACGGTACTATGAACAATATTACGATAGTGCCGTAAAATACCAAAAACTCTCGGGTGGAAATCAGACAAAAAATATAGTACCAAAAAGCAGATTACGGCAGTGTCGTATTTTGCAAAAAAATTTATTCTCCCTGCAAAACAAAAAGAAAAATTAATCCTAAAAATTAACTAAAATAAAAGCAACTAAACTAAGCAAAAGTGCTTGGGTTGCCTCCCAAGAAGCGCTAATTTTAGGTCCATAGCTTGACAAAAACTCAATATCATGGTGAAGTAGGTGAATCAGTACGAAAATAAAGAGTTAACAATTTTCTGCATTTTCTTTGTCCTAAAAGTTTAGCTACTAATCCAAAAATCCAGAAATTCATATAAATCACAATCAAAGTGGCTTTCATAAATATGCAGAAATTAAAATCATACTTCTCAAATCCACTCAAAGAAATCTTTATGATCTTCCTATGTTTATCAAAAAGCAAAATCATAAGTCCTTTATTCAGATTAATATTTTCAATCGCAGTAGAAGTAGGACTTTCATCAAAATAATCAAGCATTGGATCATCATAATAATGTTTATGTCTTTCATTAGATTCCTCAATAAAGCACAAATTTTTAAATAAATCAAAATTTTCAACAATAGCTATGGGTAAAACATCAAGGTGAGATTCATTAATGTCTGTAATTTTCAACCCTTTATCAAGCTCATCAGATTTAACCATATATAAATTTACATCAAAATCAGAATTATCATCAAAAGAGCGTTTTTCAATTTCAATTTCATCAACCTTTTCCTCAAATAAATCATCAAAGGAATCAATTTTACAATCATTAAAATCAGAATGAGATTCATTAATGTTCACATAAGGCTCAATCTCAAAACAAACATGATCATAGGAGGAATTTTGTAAATCAAGCTTTTCCGTTTTGAACTCAAATAAACAATCATGCTGTGCAATCTGGGTTTCTAGCAATTCAGTATTAATAGTCAAAGATTGATGATTTTCCCATCTAGAATACAATTCAACAGATTCTTCCAATGATAAATTGGGATTTAAAAATGGCCAATCAGAGGAATAATGATCAAAATATCCACAAATATCACATCTAATAGAATCATAATGATCATCTCGATACCATGGTGAATTAGGATTTGCATGATTAAATTTGCAATCAGAAGTATAATGATCAGAAGACTCACATATATTACATGAAACAATGTGAGAGTGTAATTTCCATATTTCTCCAAGAGTCATCTGTGAATAATCTTTATGCTCACCTTGAGGCATGTATCGCTTACTTCCTTTAGAAGCCCATGAATTATGATAAAAAGACATATTTTCAAATCTATCAAATAGATAATCCAACACCAATCAAATAAAAACCACAATTTTTTTTTCAGAATATATGAAAAAACAGAAAATAATAAACACAAGCAATTAAAAATTTTCAGATATCATAGGTCTGTCACAACTGTGAAAATCCAAAACCTACAAAAAGAAAAAAAACAAAGTTAAATCTAAAACAAATAAAAACTTAGTCTAGCAATACTAACAACTATTTTGATATTAACAAAACTAAGGTCCCTGGCAACGACACCAAAAACTTAATAGGATTCTGCAAGTGCACGGAATTATCGAAGTAATAAAAATATCGAACCACAGAGACCTTATTGTTAATTACCAAATAGTTGTTTTCTCGCTAGCTAATTAAACCGAATATGATGAAAGTAAGCAGTATAAGTAACACGAACGATAATTAGAGAGACAGACATGGGACTAGGGTTTCATCCACCTTGATTTCAGTGATAAGATATAAATAAAGGTTCGTCAATCAAATCTTGTTATGATAAAGACCTAATTTACTTCATAAAAATATTATCTCACTTTCGTGTAGACAATCATGTAGGGACCAATCCTCGGTTTCGCACAAGATCTATCCCAAAGATACAGATAAGTAAATCATCAACAAAGAATTCAAGGATCACTTTCGTGCATCCAAATTCTAAATTGATCATCACAAGTGGAGCCTCAAGGATCACTTTCGTGCATCCGAGTCTCAACAAAGGTTCTACTTAGGGCTTTCCAACGGATCGTTACTCACTTTCGCGCAATAACTATCAACGTTTTTAACATTAATTAAATCCTAGATCAATATTATCAAACATGACAATAAATCTACTAGAACAGATCAAATTGGATCTAACCTAAGGAAGGGATCTCAACATGCAATTTTAGGGTTCCAAGTTCTCAAGCAAATCACCTTTCAGTCTCATTGCGAAAACTCCAAAGCATGGATAATAACATAGATCTATGGAAAATTAAAGATAATTCATCACAAAAGTAGAATTATCAAAACGAAGATTATCATGACAAAAGAAAAGACTTATCTAATCATTAAAAATCAAGGGGATTAAACCCTATGTCCCAAAATATGTCTAAGCTTGCATGAAGAAGAAAATACAATAATACATAGTTTAGAAAGTCAGAAATCAAAGAAGGGAAGAAGAAAAGTTACAAAATAGGTGCTGTAATGAAATTACAGCACCATAATTTGCAGGAAAACTCTATGAACAGTGCTGTCACCACCAATTTCATCGATTCCTCCTCCGATCGGACTCCAAATTCTCTGAAACTTCTTTGGTGTCCTCTTCTCCTCTAGGCGAAGGTTCTGAGTGAAAATCACGGCCTAAGGTGCCCTCTGTGCCTCTCGGCGTGAGGCCAAACCTTGGCCACCTCTCTGGAAATTTCTCCTTCGATACTTGTTAAACGTTCCTCCTTCCACTTCGTGCATATTCTCCTCTTAAAGATGAAGCGACAGCAATTTTTGGATTTCAATTTGGAGCTCTGGATCAAACGTTATGGCCCAAATAATTTTCAACTGTAGGAAACTTATGATTTTGACTGGGAATTACGGCCGTGTAATACGTTACGGCAGTGCCGTAAAATTGGCTGAGTTCTCTGGTCTAAAACCCTGGGAAATACGGTACCGTAGAATCATTTACGGCCGTGCCATAAAATCGGCTGAACTCTCTATTTGCGAGCATCTAGAAATTACGGCCCGTATAGTTTCTTACAGTAGTTGTTGGGGTATGCCCTTAAGGCTAATGTTTGAGGCCTGTGGGAATGTATCTGTATCATGTAATAAGCTGTTATGTTTATAAAGGCATGGTTGTTGTTCAGTTAGTTA
>JANTFE010009854.1:20215-31569 GCA_027562315.1 Costus pulverulentus
TGGCACTGTTCTTAGCATAAATACAAAATATAGCAGTGGTAGCTTAGCGATCATGTTTATCTGGCTTGGCACTGTCTCCTATCCAATAAGAATAATAGTGGTACCAAAACTTTTTCATCACTCATCTAGCTTGGCACTGTTCTTATTAAAAGGCACCACATAGGTAGTATGTGGCACCGATGCTATTTTCCCATGACTTTATGTACAACCACATAACTTATGAATGCTTGATCAAAGACATCATTTGTGTGTTATGCACGATAAAGGTTTTAGAATTGTCAACTTTGCATACTTTGATGGATTGTATTAGTAATATTTGATTTAATTTGCTTTCGATACTGTATTATACCTTGAGGCTTGTTGTGATAAAATTATAACCTTGCTAGACCTATTCAAGTTGTTTGAGATTCCTCATTTCATTTCATCACTGTGTTCTAAACAATTCAATTGCTTGAGGACAAGCAAAATTCTAAGTCCGATGTATTTTGATATCATGCATTTATATGATATATTGTGGCTTAAATCTTTTGTTATTTTAGAGTAAAATGCATGCTTTGTCGTATTTATTTGCTTAAATATTTCATATTCTTTAGAGTCTTTACTTTTCCTTGATTTTATTGATTTGTAGGGATTTTCGCCCTAAAATTGGTGGAATTTGGAAGATTTGGAGATATGGGACAAGTCCTCGTGATGAGTCAAAGCTACACGTCAAATTAAATATCAAACAAAGCCTTCTGCACTCTTCATGGGCATGGCCGCGCATCCATGCAAGGCCGTGTATGACTCTGCCTTCCCAGATTGCGCCGAGCTCTTCACGGTCTTACCCGTGCACCCATGCTCGGCCATGAAGGACTCGGCCGAACTTTTTAGAATCCAACGAGCCATTAACGAGCACACCCGTGAATGCATACATGGCCATGAAGAGTTAGTTTTCCAGAAATATTTCTTCGTCGAGCTCTTCACGGGCATGGCCGTGCATCCATGCATGTCTGTGCATAGTTTTGCCTATTCAACACCTATTCAGAATCACACGTTTTGGAGAATTGGTTGGAGAGAACAAGGTGAAAGGGCGACAACTAGGGTTTTGGTGAATTTCTTGACGGCGAGACTGTTCCGGTGCGATTTCTTCCTCATTTTGACGTTGAAGATCATGCTCTGCCCTCTCCCATCACGGATCTAGCCTTCCCTCTGGTTTGATTCAATTTGTTTAAAAGATTTTGATGTAGTTAACGATGAACACTTTAGCGTAACTTCCTTTCAGGGTTTAGGCGTAGCCCGCTGTAAGAATGCTGATTATTAATGCCTGATTTCTACATTGCTTAAGTTTATCTTTGTTCTATTCAATTATGAGATGTTTGAATCCATATTTGTGTACTGGCCATACATGTATATGTTTTAGACGTTGTGGGATGGACTGAGAGGTGAACCACAACGTCGGATTCTTTTAGATTGAACTAGTAATTTCGGCCGTGAGAGTTGGTCAAAATTACTCGAGGAGCCAATAACTCTTCACAGAACACATTGGATCTGCTTAACCTAGTAAGCCACGAGAGTAGGAGACTTGGGTTAAGTTAGATATTGGACCGTAGCCTGAAAGGGAATGAGTCTATACCTTAGGAAGAATTACCTTAAGAACTTAGGTTAAACAACTTTAAACAATAACACTATCATTCTTCAGTGTGGTGAAACTCAAAACCCCGATCTTCTCTCAAGATATTTTACACCCCATTTGCTTTTTAACTTGCATTGATTTACTTACTTGCATTAGGACACAAGTCATTTCTCTATTATCTGATCACCTAGCTATTAATTGACTGATTAGTTACTACTTAACCCCTAGCCTGTGGGATCGATACTTATTTTGTTATGCCATAGAACCGTGCACTTGCGGCCACCCTATTAGTTAGCGCCTCCAAAGTGGTTGTCGCCCTTCATCTGCAAAGGGGGCTGCACACTTCTCTTGGCGTGAGGAGAATCTAGATGATGGAGGACCAACCCCTACCCCACATAAGTCGCATAGGACTAGGAGGAAGCCCTCCAAAAATGGCTTCCCCCCCTAGGTCATCTTGTTGCATTTTCCCCTTACTTGCATATTTCCTTATTTGCACTTTCCATATCTGCAATTTGCTTTTGGTGAATAAATTTTACTTCTAATACACCATGTAGTTCTCTTACTAAGTTATGCATTGCATGCTAGGATAGTATATTTGCATTTGCAATTAACATGGTAGGTTAGGGTCAGCTCAAAGAGACACTAAAGAGCTCAAGTCAAGCAACTCATCAAGTGGAGCTCCAATTATGGAAAGAGGCACCTCAACTACTTCAACTAAAGACCTCAACTTGAAGATGCTCACAGTCAATGCAACTTTCCCTTCCAAATCAGGCCAAGGCGCCACTTATGGAGAAGGATTCGAATGCAAGATAGGACTAGCCTAGACTTTACACATATGTGCCAAGTACTTATCAAGATCCATAAATCAAGGGATTCCCATCTAGATCCCCAATTTGTGGAACCATCTATGGAAATATTCTAGCCGCCAAAGCTCTTGAAGGAAGGATTTTTGAATTCAAAGTGATTCAATGAATGTAGCCGCAATATCATCCAAGCAAACAATGATGTAGGAGAGAGCCATGCCTGCCACACAAGGGCCATCCGGACATGTATGTCTGCCTCACAATGGCCGTCTGGACATAAGTGACCCATGCCTGCCTCATTCGGCGTGTCTGACATGTTCGTCCCCCTCCCCTACAACACTAAGGACCGGCGGAGCTCCACCGATCCCCTCGAGGTTAGGCATCCCAGAGACCTAACCCGCAAGGTCCAGGGTGTCGAATCCTGGCATAGTTATACCCCATGCCTGGGCTGTGCAAATTTCGTCTGCAGCAGGATTTCAACCCTCGACTTGGCCTTCACTAGCCAAGTCCCTCTAATCTCGACTTGGCCTTCACAAGCCAACTTATCCCTTTCCAGGATAGATTGTAGTAACCTTCTACTATTGATCGTAGCCATTGATCTACAACAACCAAGAAAGCAGATTCGTACTACTTCGATCATTTAATCTGGACTTGCATTAAATGATCATGGGTCCCACTATTTTTAATCGAATTGATAACCCACAAAGTCATTCGGGAAATTCGAGATTTCCAAGTGAGATGGGATCCTTATTCCACATGAGGCTTCGCGTCCCACGAGGGTGAGATGAGTTGCACAAAGTGACTCATGCTTCTTAAGGTGGGCACACCGGCCAATTACACTCAGGCAATTCCCCTTCTCAAGACAGTTCAAGCATTTTGTGCCCAACTAGGGCTGGAACAACACAAAACCCTAACCTCTCAAGGCCACCTCTAGAGTTCCATCATGTGGCCATCACATATGAAAAACTAGTCAAGTCTAACCTGACCATTATGCCTAGGGCCAACGAGTTTACTTGCGAAGGCACGCATAGGTTTTTAACTGGACTGGGAAACCATTGCCACCACACGCCTTCGAAAGATAAGTGGGTGTGTCCAACGAGGGTGGGAAACAGTACATAACACCACTGATCAATAGCTTGACGAGGGCTACGCGTCAGAAGGCTATAGACTTGATATTGTTGTGAGGGTTTTCGAGGTCTCATCCTCTTAGTTTTATCTTTTGTCTAACATTAGAGGCATGCAATCCTATAGCGATAACAAAATGATAAAACGCATCCAGGCATGCATTAACAGATATCGAAAGCAGTAAACAGGCGATGTAGTCATAGCCTAATCAACACATTGAACCATCACATGCCAAAGGATGTTCAATGCTTGACCAGGGTGACAAGCCCCAACCAGACCAAACCTAGCCGCCACTAAGATCTATCTTCAAGTGCGGCTCCAAGGTCTGTGCGGCTCCAAGGTCCTTGTGGCTCCAAGGTCCTCCACAACAAGGCATAGCACACAAACCCTAGGGTTCGGCCAAGACCTTGATGGTTCCTCCATGCATGATGCGCCATCATGTTTATGCCAAGAGGGATAGCTCACAAACCCTAGGGTTCAGCCAAGCCCTCACTTACGCCACCAAGCAAGATGCGCCATCATGTTTATGCCAAGAGGGATAGCTCACAAACCCTAGGGTTCAGCCAAGACCTTACTTGCACCACCAAGCAAGATGCGCCATCATGGTTGATGCACCAAGATGTAAGCTCTAGGAGGGACGCGCCCCTAATCTTCTTTGTGCGTTTACAAAACAAAAAGAAAAGGCGGCACGCAGGCCTCACACATAATACATCACAGGCATACAAGGGGCTTGACTATGACCACAACACAATGCACAATCATCTTATGCTTTGATTGTATGCTCACATGCCATCTGAAATTTTTTAAAAAATTTGCATATGCGCATGGTTTTTTCTAACTAGGAAAAATCGTAAGTTTTTCGTTCCTAACATCTATTCGATCTCTTTGGTTTTTCGCCACGCATGTAGGATAGACCTATTATGTGGGACTTGTGTTTTATGCTTTGATACCACTATTGGGAAACCCCGGGGATTTTAAAATTTTATAGACAAGCACAACGGAGGCAATCCCTGAAACAGACCAGTCCTAAAAACCCAGAAGATCGAGTCATGCGAAGGAGTCGACACGGTGAGTAGGAGATGATACCTTGAAGCGATGCGAGGGATGCGATGCAGGCGCCCAACTGTTCACCCTCTGCAGTCTCGCACACAGCGGACTCTCTAGTTCTCTTCATCCATGCCCGGTGCTAGCCTCGGGAAGAAGATCCACGCCTCTGGGAGAGATCCTCAAGAACTTGCGCCACCCACTAGGAGAAGTCGCCAAGATAAGAGGGGACGATGGAAGAAACTGCGAAGGGCAAACCCTGAGTCACCCAGAAGAGAGGGAAGAAGGGCGCAGGCGCCAAGGAGAAAATCTCTTCCGAGAATAGATGTAAAGCACTTTTTTAGACACAAACTCAACCCTCCCCTACTTCTTTTATAGGAAATCATGTGACCTTTGGAATTCTGCAATAAATTCATAATTAATCTTTGAATTAATTCATCATTAATTATAGAATTAAATTCAGAATTAATAATAGAATTAAAGTCTGAATTAAAGTATCATAATGACCCAATAAAACCTTGAATTAAAGTTTCATAATGGCCATTAATAGCATGACTCTTCAAATTCAGAATTAAATTCATCATTAATCTCAGAATTAATTACATAATTAAATACAAAATTAATTATAGCATTAAATATAGAATTTAATTCCCAGAATTAAATACAGTATTTAATTCACCATGATGTCTATTGGGCCAGACAAATTATTGTCAAGGCCCACTGGACCACACGCCCCAACTGGGCTTCATGCCCATTGGGCTTGGAGGCCCATTGGTCCATGCTCCAAGCTTAGACTTCATTTGGCGCATTCGGTGCAACTGGCCTATTAGTCCTATTTGGCCCATTCGGCCTATTGGGCCCATTTGGCCCATCTGGCCCAAAAAATGAAGTTAGCTCCAATAAGTTCCTTCCATCTCATCAAGCACAATGGCGCTGATGGATTCTCCTAAAAAGATCCAAGTTATCCAATAACTCAATCATTAGGCTGCTCGATCAATATGAGAACCCGAGTTTCTAGTTGTGCAACCCTGTAGGTACCTCTGGCGTTGGCAGTGGTGAACTCAGGTCATCACAAGCAGTGAGTGGCACCTAGCAGTGCATCACTGCTACCCAAGTCTTTGGAATGGATATCAGCATCGACATCCCTATCATCGCAACAAGATACTGATGCATTACAGTCTCTTTGCCAAACTGATATCCGATTGGACAAAGTGTGTCACCAATTTGTTTTCACCCAATCTCATGGTCATGACTAAATCAAGCTTTCACCTGGGTATGGCCATACACTTTCAGTCATGCAACCATAGGGGGGCCCCGTGGATATCAAGCTTCCCGTAAGAAGGGGCAAATCCTATGTCTATCCATTAATATTCTCATATGGGTTGTGACATACCCAATGACAACCGTTATGACCTCCTTGCTACGGTGAGGTGTTAGGTTGTATCAAAGCATGTCCCTAACCATATAGAAGAGTCAATGACCTCAAGTTAAAGGATCAATGCATCTCCTATCACTTGTCAGCTTAACTCATGACCCTAAGTTAGAGCCTTACAACGGGTCAGTCCAGTATATACACCACTGATATACCCATATGCCTGTGTTAGCACCCAGTGCCAAACCAGCTCATATACTAATCTCACATGTACCAGAGCTATCCCTTATCCACTTAGATACTCGACTAGGGACACACCATTTGAGCACAGATACAATCTGTCTCCAAGGACATTATTATCCATGTATATAATCGTAGATGTAAACATAGCATAATAACAACAATGCCAGAATGATATATTAAATACCAATGTCAAGTAGTACAAACTAGATCAACAACGGGTCTAAGGGCATATACACCAACATTGCGTTCCTTAGTTCTCTTGGTGGTAGAGTACTCCTGGTGAGTTGAGAGCCTCCAGCGCTTGTAGAAGTCTAAGTCGGCGCTTCGCCTTCAAGGTTTGTAAGAGTCGTGGTCGGTGCCTCGACTCCGAAGTGTTTCCTTCCAAGTTTTCAAAGCAGTAAAGTAAATCCCTCCCTCTCCAGTGGGTCAGGTCCGCCTGTCTTTTCATTTCATCGTGTTCATTTCCATTACGATTTCCAACCTTGCATGGACATCCGTTCGCCGGAGGCATGGACGTTCCACTGTTCTTTGGTTTGTTTCAGGCGCATAGGTGTGCGAGCTGTGCCCTGCAGATCCACTACTCCACATTACGGCTTGTTGAGCTTAAAATCTATTGTGTGAGCGCGCTAAATTGCTATGAGGTTAGTGTGTTACATTCCGTAGTTGAGTGTCGTTGCGCTCCTTCGCATTTGTGTTGCCTCGATCGAACTCGACTCTGATTTCATCGTCTTTCTGATGCATTTCGAAGCGATTTTCACTTCTCTCGTCTAAAGACCCTCTCCCGTTTTCACGTGCATTGTGTAAAATCTTAGAGTACGACTTTAAGGACCATCCCTCCTATAGTAGCTACTTCATTTCTAGTATCAGAGGAGTTGCGCGTTCGATTCTTATCGTTCACACGGTCCAACTCCGTTGCATCGCATATTTCTACATTTCGTGTTTTCAGCATCCTGCACTTAGTCATTTTCAGCCTTGATTGTGCATGGTGACCACAAGGTCACAACTCACGTCTTCCCAATTCCCCGACACTATCCAGGAAACCCAAGAGTCGGTCCAAACTTCATAAGGGACTAGCACCGCTCTAGGCTCCGTAGCCGCACTTACTGCACGAGTGGACGCACTGACTGCGCAGCTCGCTGCGTATAAGCAGTCCACGGATGCCGCCATGCAGCAACTCCAGCTGTCATCGGAGACTAAGTTCCAGCAACTTTTGGCTGGCTTCCAAGACCTTACTGATGTCATTAATGCGTTGGGGCAAAGGTGCCCCAACTTGAGTCAACCCCCTCGGTTCGCTTGAATTGCTCCAACTAGGGAGTTACCGCTGGTAGTCGCGCCCATTCGGTGCCAACACATTTTAGATGATCCTGGCCGCCATGGGACATACATGGCACATGGAGGCCCAGGTTATGAGGATGAGCCTTATGATGAAGATGATGATTGGGCGGCACAAAGTCCCCCAACCCTGCCTAGGTTTGAGCGACAGCAAGCCGATGTCGATGTCCATCATTTTATCCGTGAGACCCCCCTACACTTCGCAGGTGGTCTTGACCCTACTAAGTTCCTAGATTGCGTCGCCTCGGTGGATTCCTACTTTGACTTGAGTGACGCCCCTCAATACATGCGAGTTCGCATAGTCCGCACCTTGCTAGATGGTCCCGCGCGCCTACATTGGCAAAATGTGGAGCGCCAAAACGAACAGAATGCTCTCCCTCCCATTACCTAATGGGAGGAGATGAAGTATCACCTTCACGAGCGATACATCCCACCCTCCTATAGGCAACGTCTCCTTGACCAGTATAGCAGCTTTCAGCAAGGATCTGGCTCCGTTGAGGAGTACCGTTTGACCTTCGACACGTTGCAACTCCATTGCAATTTGCAAGAGGATCCTGTACTGGTTTTGTCTAAATTTAAGAACGGGCTCCATTCGAATATCCGACAAGCTTTACTAGTGTATGGGTCCGAGTCCCTTGACCAAACCTACCAGCGTGCATTGGACATCGAGCAGGACCTCCGTCTAGTGACCCATCACGGCGACTTTGTCCCTCCTCGGCATTCGCACAATGGCGGACCACCGCACTCCCACCATAGGACTGAACGCACTGAGCCACGTTCGAACCCTCATCCCGCACCTATATCTCATGGTTCCCCATGGCGCCCAGCCCAGGAGGTTGCACCTTCTCGCCCCACTTGGGAGGAGAAGGGCAAGGCCCCCACCGTTGGGCTGGCCGAGTGCATCCATTGCTACAATTGTTTGCAGCCGGGCCACTACTCTAGGGACTGCCCTAAGAAGTCCGCAGTCGCGGACAAGAACCACACATGTGTAGCCACTATTACATGAGAGCGCGAGGAGCGTGATGTGGAAGCCGAGTGTTACACGAGTGGTGAGGAGTCGGGTGACCCCACACTCACGGTTGTGAGGTGCACTTTGGTGCAAACCCCGCCCTCCGAGGATTGGAGGCGCATGAGCATATTCACAACTTAGATTAATTGCAACGGGCACTCATGTAAGATTGTCATTGATGGGGGAAGTAGTTTGAATGTGGTATCCCCGACCGCGATCACTCGTCTCGGGCTTTCTCTCAAGCCCCACTCCAAGCCCTACTCGATCGCGTGGGTTGACACGTCGAGCCTCTCGGTTACCCATCGTTGCCAAGTTCCCATCGCGTTTGGGGACTATCGTGAGAAGGTGTGGTGTGATGTGGCGGCGATGGATGTTGCCCACGCCCTTTTAGGACGCCCCTGGCACTATGATCGAGATGTGGTTCACTACGGCCGGTCGAAACATATGGGTTTGATCACGGTGACCAAAAGATCCATTTGATCCCAACCCCACCCAAGGAACTACGCGCGTCCACATCCAAGGTTGTGATCTTTCCCCCCACCACTGCCCCGCCAGCACCCACCATGGTGTCCCTCATGCGCACGTCTACACTTATGTGCGAGGCCTTGGAATCCAACATCATCTACGCCTTGATGTTGCGCGAGTCCCCGGAGTCCTCCCCCGGAAGTCTCAGCCCTTTTGACTAAGTTTGCTGACATTAGCCCGGAGGACCTACCCCACAGTCTCCCACCGGAACGGGAGATCTAGCGTGCTATTGACCTTGTTCCAGGTGTAGCCCTCCCGAATATGCCCCACCATCATTTGAACCCCACCGAGCACGCTGAACTGCAGCATCAAGTGGATGACCTCCTCACTAAGGGATATATACGTGAGAGTCTAAGTCCCAGCACTATCCCTGCATTGCTCACACCAAAGAAGGATGGGTCATGGTGTATGTGCATTGACAACTGCGCCATTAATAGGATCACCATTAAGTATAGATTCCCTATACCTCGCCTTGATGATGTGCTGGACTTAGTTTCTGGGGCATCCTGGTTCTCTAAGCTGGACCATCACAGCGGATATCACCAAGTCCGCATCCGCGAAGGTGATGAGTGGAAAACTGCGTTCAAGACCAAGGATGGTCTTTATGAATGACTTGTCATGCCATTCGGGTTGTCCAATGCCCCGTCCACTTTCATGCGGCTCATGAGCCAAGTTCTCAAGCCCTACATGGGCAAATTCCTTGCTGTCTATTTTGACGACATCTTGATTTTCAGCCGGACCCCAGAAGAATACCTGGAACATGTTCACTCCACGTTTGACCTCCTGCGCAAGGAGCGCCTCTTCCTTAACACAAAGAAGTGCTCCTTCATGACCAACCGCGTCCACTTCCTAGGCTACATTGTGTCCGATGAGGGTCTTTCTGTTGACCCAACCAAAGTCGAAGCCATCCGGCATTGGCCCGAACCCCGCACTGTATCTGAGGTCCGCAGCTTTTTGGCCGTCGCGGGCTTTTATCGCAGCTTCATTCCGGGCTTTAGCAAAATTGTGACCCAGCTAACCCAACGCTTGTCTAAAGAGGACTTTGAGTGGACCGCAACCACACAATGTGCCTTTGAGGCCCTTAAGGACACCAAAACCATAGCTCCTGTTCTCCGACTTCCAAACTTTTCGAAAGTCTTTGAAGTTGCGTGTGATGCCTCTAGTACCGGTATCGGAGGAACCTTGAGCCAAGAAGGCCACCCGGTCACCTTCTTTAGTGAGAAGTTGAACGTTGTCTACCAGCGTTATTCGACGCATGACAAGGAGTTCTACGCCATTGTCCAGTCACTCCGCCAGTGGAGGCACTATCTCCTCCCCCACGAGTTTGTCCTCTATAGAGACCACCAGGCCTTGTCATTCCTTGGTGCCCAAAAGAAGTTGGGCACCCGCCATGCCAAGTGGGTTGAATACTTACAGCAGTATTCCTTTGTGATCAACCACAAAGCGGGTAAGGAAAATGTTGTCGCGCATGCCTTGAGTTGAGTCTGCACCCTCCTCTACGTGATGCGCACGTGCATCAACACTTTCAACCATGTTAAGGTGGAGTACACCACTTGTCCTGATTTTGGCACCACGTATGCCACTTTGACCCAGTCCCCTTACCCTGAGTCCCCGTATTAGCTCTACAATGGCTACCTCTTCTTGGGGAGTCACCTGTGCATTCCCCGCACTTCGCTTTGAGATCATCTTTTGCTCGAGCTGCACGCGGCTGGCGTTGCCAGCCACCATGGCCGCAATAAAACCCTTGAGTTAGTGGACGAATGCCTCTTCTGGCCATCCCTCCACGAGGATGTCGAGCATATCGTGCGCCATTGTGGCACCTGCCAAATGACCAAACCCAGACCTGTGAACACTGGCCACTACACTCCATTGCCAGTTGCTGAGGGCCCGTGGCGTGACCTAAGCATGGACTTCGTCCTCGGGTTACCTCGGACCGCGTCCCGATTTGACTCCGTCTACGTGGTTATAGATTGGTTTTCAAAGATGGCGCATTTTATCCTTTCTTCACGCACTACAGATGCGTCTCACATGGTGCATCTTTTCTTCAAGGAGATAGTCCATCTTCATGGTCTCCCTTTGACCATCGTGTCCGACCGCGACACGCATTTGTGAGCAACTTCTGGCACTCACTTTGGGCCCCTCTTGGGCTCCACTCTGAAATTTTCCATCGCTTACTGTAACGCCCCCTTAGAATAAATCCCAAACACATGCAGAAACCGCGGAAGATAGGGAACGTCACACACAAAACAACAAGACAAATGCTAGGGAATAATAGCTTAGGGAAACGAT
>JANTFE010009854.1:33256-44901 GCA_027562315.1 Costus pulverulentus
GCCACTCAAACAATGGCATTGGTAATGCTTTAATTCTCCTTTCATGGTTGATCATATTACCAAGTCATGCAATCTTATTGAAACCTAGTATTTCCATTGCAAAATTTTTCGAATATGCATGTGGCCTAGGTTGTCTCTCAAATTAATAGCTAGGTGATCAGATAATGGAGAAATGACTAGTGTCCTAATGCAAGTAAGTAAATCAAAGCAAGTTAAAAAGCAAACAGAGAGCAAATGGGGTGTAAAAGATCTCAAGAGAATATCGGGGTTTTGGGTTTCACCACACTGAAGAATGACAGAATGATAGTACTAATGTTTAAAGTTGTTTAACCTAAGTTCTTAAGGTAATTCTTGCGGTACAGATTTGTTCCCTCTCAGGCCACAGTCCGGTATCTAACTTAACCTATGTCTCCTACTCTTGTGGCTTACTAGATTAAACAGATCCAATGGGTTCTGTGAAGAGTTATTGGCTCCTCAAGTCATTTCGGCCTACTCTCGTGGCCGAAATTACTAGTTCAATCTAAAGGGATCCGACATCGTGGTTCACCTCTCAGTCCATCCCATAACATCTAAAGCATATACATGTATGGCCAGTACACAAATATGGATTCAAACATCTCAGAATTGAATAAGAACAAAGATAAACTTAAGCAATGTATAAACCAAGCATTAACAATCAGCATTCTTACAACAGGCTATGCCCAAACCCGGAAAGGAAGTTATGCTATAATGTTCATCGTTAAATACACCAAAATCTTTCAAACAAATTGAATCAAACTAGAGAGAAGGCTAGTTCCATGATGGGAGAGGGCAGAGAACGATCTTCAATGTCAAAACGAGGAAGAAATTGCACCGGAATAGTCTCGCCATCAAGAAATTCGCCAAAACCATAGTTGTCGCCCTTTTGTCTCATTCTCTCTAACCGCTTCACCAAAACGCATGATACTGAACGACTGTCGAACAAGCGGAACTATGCACAGCCGTGCATGGATGCACGGCCATGCCCGTGAAGAGCTCGGCAAAGAAATATTTTTGGAAAACTAACTCTTCACGGCCATGCATGGGTGCACGGATGCGACCATGAAGAGTGTAGAAGGCTCTGTTTGATCTGAAATTTGACGTGTAGCTTTGCCTCATCATGAGGAATCATCTCATATCTTCAAATCTTTCAAATTCCACCAATTTCAGGGCAAAATCCCCACAAATCAATAAAATTAAGGAAAAGTAAAGACTCTGAAGAATATGAAATATTTAAGAAAATAAATAAGACAAGGCATGCATTTTACTATAAAAATAACAATAGATTTAAGCCACAATATTTCATATATATGCATGATATCACTAACAAGAGAAATGGTGGCGGCTAGGGTTGAGAGGGAAGAGATGCTAGGCGGCTAGGGTTTGAGGATACGAGCACACTATAATATGCACCCCTTAGCCCCTTATTTATAGAATTTAGTCGCAGGCCCCCATTTACTTAAGCCGAAATATAAATATTCATGTATTAATTTTGTGCTTAAGTCATGTGTCCCATGAGAAATATTTTCACTGAAGTTATTTTAGCGTCCAAGCTGTTTCCACTAAAATCAATTTAGTGCACAAGCATTGGATTCCTCGGGATTCCGCTTAAATCATTTGACGTATCAAATAATTTCAAGTGTCATCCAACTCTATAAAACCATTTCTCAACTCATCAATACTCTCAAACAAATCTGAATCATCCATAGATTCGATCTGAGGCTATCTGATCAATACAAAGTCTCTAGCATCTAGGTGTGTGACCCTAGGACCAGTTGTTGGTCTATCTTATGTACTATTTGATATTGATATCTTATATATATATCATTCTGGCATCTAGGTGTGTGACCCTAGGACCAGTTGTACCAATGCTTTGTTTACATCTGCGATTATATACTTACATAATAATATCCCTAGAGACATATTGTATTTCTGCTCAAACTCTGTCCCTAGTCAAGTACTTGAGTGGATATGGGATAGCTCTAGTACATATGAGACTGGTATATGGGTTGGTTAGGTACAAGGTGCAAACGTAGACATATAGGTATATCAGTGGTGGATATACTGGACTGACCCGCTGTGAGGCTCTAACTTGATGTCATGAGTTAACCTCACAGGTGACAGGAGATGCATTGATCCTTTGACTTGAGGTCATTAGCTCTTCCATATGGTTAGGGACATGCTTTGATACAACCTAACACCTCACCGTAGTTAGGAGGTCATAACGGTTGTCATTGAGCATGTCACAACCCATATGAGAAGATCAATGGACAGATATAGGATTTGCCCCTTCCTAAGGGAAGCTTTATATCCATGGGGCCCACCTATTGTTCTATGACTGAAAGTGTATGGTCATACCTAGGTAAGAACCTAATTTAGTCATGACCATGAGATTGAGTGAAAACAAGTGGTGACACACTTATCTAATCTGATATTAGTTTGGCAAAGGGACTATAATGCATTGGTACCTTGTTGCGATGATGGGGATGCCGATGTCGATATCCATTCCGAAGACTAGGGTAGTAGGAATGCACTGCTAGGTGCCACTCACTGCTTATGATGACCTAAGTTCATCACTGCCAATGTTAGAGGAACCTATAGGGTCGAACACCTTGATGCTCGAGTTTTCGTATTGACCAGGTAGCCTTCGGATCGAGTTATTTTATAACTCGAATCTATTTGGGAGATTTCATCAGCGCCGATAGGCCTGATGAGATGGAAGAATCTTATTGGAGCCAAACTTCATTTTTGGCATATTGACCAAAATTAACTATGGTTAGCCTCATTTTACATTGGGTTGCATTGGATTGGATCCAATGACTTGGTTAACATACATAATGAAGTTTGGGCTAGGCCCATTACCCAATGACGCTTACTAATAAGTAGTCATGAAGAGATAATTGGGTTAAAGGGTATAATGGGGAAGATAATAGGGATAGGCGCATGTAGAGTCCTAGTTGGGCTAGGATTGACACCTATTGCATGTTTGGTATCTTTCAAGTGATTAATTTGGATTGGATTTGATTTGATCACTTGAGATATTGATTGAGATATGATGGGTGCAAGTGGGGCTAATTGTTGACATAATTAAAGTCCTAATTGGATTAGGACTTGCGCCCAAGCCTCATTAGGAATACTTCCATAATGTCTTGACTTGGTCTTGGCCTATGGCTGGGAAGTTTACTTCATTAGGAAGGTGTTAAGTGCATGTGTCATTGGCTTGCTTATGCACATATGGAATCAAGGAATCAATCAAGATAATTGATTGATTAAACTCCTTGAATCATGCCCTAATGACCTAGACTTTCCCGTTAACCCAAACCGCCTCTTTATTCTTTAAAAGAGACCCTAGCCGAAACCCCTCTTGCACAATTTCTTCTCATTGGTGTGAACATCAAAGAGGGGCGAAAGCGTGGAGTCCATTGGAGCCTCTTCTTCCATCAAAGGCCGCAAGCTTCTTCCTTTCCTTGGCGCAAGGTGCTAGATCACTTGGCGGCTTCATCTTCTTCTTCTTCTCTTAGCACCTTTACTCCTTGGTGGTTGGCGCAAGTGATCAAGAGGCAATCCCTTGGCATGGATCTTTTTCCCAAGGCTAGCACCGGGCGTGGAAGAAGAGAACTCTAGCATCGGCTATGTGTGAGACTGTAGAGGGCGAACACTTGGGCGCCTACATCACTTCTCGATCAATTGCTTTGAGGTACTATCTCTTGCAAACCACATTGACCCCCTCGCTTGAGTTGATCTTCTAGGTTTTTGGGACTGGCCTGTTTCGGGAATTTTCTTCCACTGTATGTATCTGCATATGTATGTAAAAATTTTAAAATCCCCGAGGTTTTCCAACAATGAGTGGCACCTAGTAGTACATTACCGCTACCCAAGTCATTGGAATAAATGTCGCCATTGACAACCTTATACTGTGATAAGATATATAAGTATACATGTCGCTTTGCTAGGCTGATCGTCCAAGTCAGACAAGCATGTCACACTTGTTAATTCCAATGTTAATGGTCATGACTCTATCCAGGCTTATCCTGGGTGTGGCCACGCACTTTTATTCATGCACCATGTAAGGGCCCATGGACATCAAGCTTCCCTGCAGGGAAGGGGCAAATCCTCTATTGGCAAGAAACATCTCTATACTACTCAAGACATACCCAATGACAACTATTATGACCTTCCATTTACGGTGAAGTGTTAGGTTATATCAAAGTATATCCCTTAATACATAGAGACACAATTTCCCTCAAGTCAAAGGACATCTACCAATCTCTATCACTGTGAGATTCTTCTTGAGACACCAAGAACAATCCTCATGGTGCGTCAGTCCAGTATATCTTCCTTGATATGCCCATATGTCTGCGTTGAGCAACCCGTGCTAACCAGCACATATATGAGTCTCACCCGCACCATAGCTGCCCCCTAGACACCATAGTACTCGACTCGGGACATAGTAAACTGAGATAGAAATATCTCAGAGGGACGTCATTATGTTAACATACATATGCACAGATGTACAATAAAACTTGACAACGACAATGCCGGGGTATCTATAAATATGATTGTATGTAGTACAAAAGTTAAGACCAAAACATAGGTCTCAAGGCATAACACTAACATGGAAGAAGAAACGTGAAGCCATTGTTTTTGAAGATGATGTGATACCCTTCAGCATTCTGGTCTACCAAGCCCATGGCTAAGCACAGTTCCATATCAAGCCAATTGTGCCCTCGAGCAAGGGGCAATCTGGCATAGAATATACCCAAAGCACTGGCTATGGGAGTAATAAAACCTCCGATGATGATATCTCCACATGAGGATTTCGCAACCTTGATGAATTGCTTCACCAAGTGGAATGCAGCATCTATCTTGAAAGAGTCAATCATAGCCCATAATTTAAATAGTTCAAATAGGTGTACCATGCTATCGCTCTCTCCTTAGCCAAACATAGTGTTGGTGAGGACTCGGTGCATATATCGGAACACCAAGCTCACAATGCTGCTCTCTTTGGCAATCCTAGGGACAAACTCTCTCTCACTAGTGATCTCCCTCTAGAAGGTATCCTCATCATATCTCTTTGGGATGCCTCGAGTCCCATCCTTGGGGAAGCCAAAGATCTAATTCAGCTGGTTAAGAGTAAGTGTAAATTCATGGTTGCGGAGTCGTAAGGTGATTCTCCTCGAACATGTGTCAATCGTGCTAGAGACTTGTATTACCAATCAAGACAAGAACTCCAATGTGTAACTGATCACAGGTCTATCCTGCATTTGATAAAACTGCATGCCCTTGATCTGATTAAAGAGCCAATGGATGTCGTTAGCGAATCCGAGCTGTCGCAGTGTGGCCACACAGGCATACCATGTAGCAGTTAAAGCTCGGCCAGATAGAATCTCGTATCGCTGCCGCTACTCCTCATCCAGAAAAAAGATCTCATAAGAGTCTAGCGGAGGAGGTGGTGGATGTCGAGTGGGAGATCATAAGGTCGACACTTGTTGACCGTGAATTTTCTTTTTGGGCTTATCCTGTTGGCTAAAAAGGAAATTAAGGGAATGCTCTTAGCTGATTTTCTGGTGGCTAAAAATAGCGATAGTAGCTAGAGACAGAACCACTACTAGCTGGAGTTGAAGCAAGTAAATGAAGCTGCACGGTTAGAAAAATTAGAGTCACTAATGATGAAGATTCTACTGCTGGAAAGAAGAACAGGAGAACTTTGCCTATGCTAGCTGGAGAAGATAGGGTAGCTACACCTAGAGATGAAGCAGTCGGCTGGAATGGAGGTGGTAGCAACTGGTTGAAGCAGGATGACACCAGGGCAAGCTGCTGCTGGTTGAAATTGAGGCTAATAGAAACAAAGGCATCAGCTGCAATAATCAGAGGTGGTAGCAGTTGAAAACAAGGAGCTACCGACAGTAGAATCGGGCTGAGAACTTGCCAGAACTAATGTTGTTGCCTCACACAAAACTGGTGGCTATTGGTGCCAGTACTACTAAAGAAGCAGACACTATTGCCAGTTGAAAACTTCGTCGCAAGGGAAACAGAGGTGGTGGCGGCACAGTATAGAAACTGCAGTTGCTAGCCGAGGAAGAAGCTGGTGGGTCAGTGGGAGGAAATCAGTAGGCTACTACTAAAGACGCAGCGGCGTTCCTCTGGCTGGATCGAAGCATCAATGAAAGAAGCTGACTTCTACTCTCTTCACCTCAAATGTTTGGGATCCTTAAAAAGCTAGTTGGAAAAGTGGTGGACGTCTGTCATTGGTGAGGAGGACTCTAGCCGGAGGGCTAGAAGTGGAAGAAGTAAGCGGGGTGCTAGCCGATTTGGAAGGCAGGCGCTGGAGAGGAGGCGGCAGCTGCTTGTGGGGCTCCTAAGAGGAGATGACAATTGTCGAACACTCTGGCTACTACTGGAGAGAAAGACAGCAGTGCCAGCAAATCTGGAAGTGGAAGGAGCTGAAGTAGACGACGGATATAGGGAAGGAGTTTCACGGGGTGCGGGTGCTTGCTGAGAATCTTTTCACAGGGTGTTATGGCTAGGGTGTAGCCGTCATGCCCCCCTTTAATTTTTTTTTTTTTGCTTTTTCAAATTATAATCACAGCCTAGCAATGCCCATAGTTCCTTTCATCACAGGGGTGTGAACATAAAAAATTTCTTAAAAAATTTCCCTCATACCTCTTTAATTTCTTTCCTGCAAAAACAAAGTCCTACATTATATTTCTCTGCATATTAGGCTTTAAAAAAAATTGCTTGGGTTGCCTCCCAAAAAGCGCTATTTTAAGGTCTGTAGCTTTGAGCGTCCTAGGCTTTGATCAGGTCATGGTTCTTCGAGTCGCAAATCCATCCTTCCTTCATTTTGTTCCTCTTTAAAGTAATGCTTGAGCCTCTAACCATTAACTTTAAACTCCCCAGTACTTTCACTCCATATATCCACAACTCCGTAGGGGTAGGTTTTTCGCACCTGAAATAGTCTAGACCATCGAGACTTAAGTTTTCTCAGAAAAAGTTTTAGTCATGAATTAAATAATAGAATGAAGTCACCTGGTTGAAATTCCTTTCTGAGTATGTGTCGATCATGCCATCTCTTAGTTCTCTCTTTATAAATCTTAGCATCTTCGTAAGCAAAGAGTTTGATCTCTTCAAGCTCATTTAATTGCAGTCATCTCTTATCTCCCGCATTCTTCAAGTCATAATTCAATGCTTTGATTGCCCATAATGCCTTGTGCTCGATCTCTACAAGTAGATGACATGATTTTTCATAAATTAATTGAAAAGGAGACATGTCTATCGATGTTTTGTAAGTAGTCTTGTATGCCTAGAGTGTATCATCGAGTCAAAAGGCCCAATCTGTTCTTGTTCGCAACATAGTTTTCTCCAAAATTCCTTTTATTTCCTTATTCGATATCTCTACTTGTTCACTCGTCTGAGGGTGATAAGGTGTGGCGACCATATAGTTAGCTCTGTACTTTTTTAAAAACGCTGAAAATCTATGTTCTATGAAGTGTGAGCCTTCATCGCTGATCACCACTCTCAGCATTCCATACCATAGAAAAATAATTTTCTTAAATATTTTCACTACTATGTTGGAATCATTAGTGAGAGAAGTAAGTTCTTTAATGCACATACAAGAATAAATTTGTTACCTCCTGACGGTGGGAACGGTCCCATGAAATCTATTCCCCATATGTCAAAAATTTCTATCTCAAGGATATTGTTAAGTGTCATCTCGTTCCTTCTATTTATGTTTCCTAACCTCTGACATCTATCACAAGACAACACAAAATTTCTAGCATCTTTAAAAATTGAAGGATAGTAAAATTCAGATTGTAAAACTTTAAAAGTAGTCTTCTGAGCACTAGCGTGTCCTCCATAAGATGAACCATGACAATGAAAAAGGATATCTAGTTTTTCTTCTACTATGACACATCTCCAAAAAAATCTCATCCGCGCATCTTCGGAATATATAAGGCTCGTCCCAAAAATAGTGCTTTACTTCGGCAAAGAATTTCTTCTTTCCTTGATAACTCAAATCAAGAGGAAATATATTATTAGCCTCTAAGTAATTCACTATATCAGCATACCATGGAGCCTTGAACTATTCAATAGCCAAGAGTTGCTCATCTGGAAAGGACCCATTGATTAAGTCACCTTTATCTATATTTAAAGTTATTCTAGAAAAGTGATATGTGATAAAATTTTCAGCCCCTTTTTGTGTTTGATTTCAATATCAAACTTCTGTAATAGTAAGATCCATCGAAGGAGGCACGACTTACTATCTTTCTTCTGCATCAAATATCTCACTGTAGCATGATCTATGTGCACCACAACTTTAGAATTAACTAAATATGATCTAAATTTATCAAAAGAAAAAAACAATAGCTAAAAGTTCTTATTTAGTTGTGGTGTAATTTCTCTGTGCTTCATCCAATGTTCGGCTGGCGTAATAGATGGCAAAAGGTTTCTTCTCTTTCCTCTGGCCAAGTACAGCTCCTACTGCATAATCACTTGCGTCGCACATAAGTTCAAAAGGGAGGCTCTAATCTGGCGGCTACATGATGGGGGCGAATATAAGAACCTCCTTCAGAGCATGAAAAGCAGATAAACATTCTTCATCAAAAGAAAATTTTACATTTTTACAAAGTAAATGAGTAAGGGATCTACCAAGTTTAGAAAAATCCATTATGAATCATTGATAAAATCCTATGTGTCCTAGAAAACTCCTGATCTATTTCACAGATGTGGGAGGCATTAATTTTTCAATCAACTCTATCTTGGCTTTGTTTACCTCTATTCCTCTTTCTAAAACTAAGTGTCCTAAAATTATTTTCTGTGTAACCATAAAATGGCATTTTTCCCAATTGAGAACTAAGTTGGCTTCACATTTCTGCAATTGTCAAAAGAAGAACCATAAAATGCGAAATCATGCATAAAAACATCCATGATATTTTTAATGAAATCATAAAAAATAGCCATCATGCAAGCTTTGAAAAGTTGCAAGTGCATTACATAAACCAAAAGGCATTTTCATTTTTCTATAAGCAAAAGTACCATATGGACATGTAAAAGTAGTCTTATCTTGGTCCTGAGGATGGATGGGAATTTGGCAAAAACCAAAATACCCATCTAAGAAACAAAAGTGAGAGTGATTAGTGTTGTAGTCTGCAAGTGTATGGATACTTCGAAGTAATAAAAGATATCGAACCAAATAGTTATTTTCTCACTAGCTAAGCAAATCGAATCGAATATTATGCAAGTAAACAATAGGAAAATGCACGAAATATCTAAGAGAAAAACTGGGACTAGGGTTTCATCCACCGTAATTTCCATGACTAGATATAAATATGTGTTCGTCAATCTAATCTTATTATGATAAAGACATAATTTACTTCATAAAGAAATCATCTCGCTCTCGCGCAAACAATTTATAAAGAACTAATCCTCACTCTCATGCAAGATTTATTCAATGTTAGATATAAGTAAATCATTGACAAAGAACTCAAGGATCACTCTCGTGCATCCAAATTCTAAGTCAATCATCTCAAGTGGAAACTCAAGGATCACTTTCGTGCATCCGAATCTCAACACCGGTTCAACTTATGGTTCTCCAATGATCCGATACTTGACCTCTCATAGTATCATCATGTTTATTTCAATAACTCAATCCTAAGTTCAGATTATCAACATGGCAATATATTTCTAAAATCGAGAAATAAGAACAGACCTAATTTCTTACGATGAGTTCCTAACATTCAATTTTAGGGTTCCAAGTTTTCACAAATCACCTCTCGATCCATATTGTAAAAACTCTAAAACATGCAAATAATATGAAACTATGGAGAATTAAAGAGTAATCATCACATAAGCAGAATTATCAAAACAATAATATCATGACAAAATAAGGATCATCTAGTCATAAACATTTAAGGGGATTACACCCCATGTCCCATAAGATGTCTAAGCTAGCATGGTAGAAGAATTACAATAAACCATAGTTTAGAATGATCAGAAATAAAAAGGGAAGAGTAAAAGTTACAAAACAGGGTTGTAATCAAAATTACAGCCCGTAATTTGCAGCAGAGTCGCGATGAATAGTGCAGGCAACCACATTTTAGTTGATTTCTCCTCCGATCGATCTCCTTTCACTCTGAAACTTATGGGGTATCCTCTTCTCCTCTAGGCAAAGTTTCTTTGTGAAAATCGTGGCCTGAGGTGGCCTCTACACCTCTCAGCATGAAGTCATGCCCTAAGGACGCCTCCCTTGATTTCTCTCTGGACAGTGAATAAAAATTAGGGATTTCACTCCCCTTCTCTTCTCCTCATTGATACGAGTTTATAGCTTCTTTCGGATCTCAATTTAGTGGTCTATAGCTCAAGAAATCGTCTTTGCAAGAAATCCACGGAAGAATTGGGCAACCTAGGTTGAAATTACAGTACCATAATTTTCATTACGATAGTGCCGTAATTTCTTTCTGTATATTTCTGGGTGGAAATTATAGTAGTGTAAGATTTATTATGGCACTATCGTAATTTTGCGTCTGTGCTTTCTGGGGCAAAAATTACGGTACCATAATATTTATTACACTAGGGGGTGTAATTTTGCAAACTTACTCCGATTTGCATTAAAATTGACAGGCGGCTTCATCTCGACGTCTGGAATCCATTGGTGTGTTCAAATCTTTCAAAATCCACCAAAATATGGCACTTTTTACCTAAAAATCATCAAAAATAAGAAATGGTGTAGATTCCATAATATTTGACAAATAAGGCTTAAAAACAAGCAAAAGGGTATAAATATGACACAAAAAGACCAATGAAATGACACAATATATACTATGAATTTTGGTGTCATCAATTAGCTAGCCTTTCAATCATTTAATCAATGAAAGGCAGTGGGAAATGATCTTTCCTAGTAGCGGCATTTAATTTCCTATAATCAATGTGCATGTGCCAACTAGTCACAATTCGAACAAGGATTAAATTATCATCTTTACCTTTCATAATAGTTACACCCCTTTTCTTAGGAATACAGTAGATAGGACTTACCCATTTAAGATTAGAGATGGGATAAATAATATCGTCATCAAGCAATTTCAATACCTCCTTTTCACAACTTCTTTCATAGAGGGGTTAAGCCGTCTTTGAAAATCTACATGAGGTTTGTGATCTTCCTACATAAGTATCTCGTGCATGCAAAAATAGGGGTTAATTCCTCTTAAATCATCAATATAATACCCAATCACCTTCCTGTGAATTCCCAGCTCCTATTAAAAGCAAATCAGTCTCCTCCATATTAAGCTGTGCATCATATCTAAGATTATCAAGCCGAGTTTTTAATTCAATTTTTGGAGTTTCCTTTACTTGGAATTTTTTATCATCAGAATGTGCAACACAATCCATAAGAGTATAACTTTTATAATCAAAATATTCAACAAACAATTTATGTACATCAATCATAATATCATTCATAGTATTAACACTACAACAAGATCCAGTATATGATGGTTTTTTCATAGTTTCTGCTAAATCAAACACAATAACATTATGCCTAATATTTAGAGTGAGTTTACCATTCTTCACATCAATAATTGCACCCACTGTAGCTAAGAATGGTCTTCCAAGAATAATAGGAATTTTGGAAT
>JANTFE010009882.1:16548-34100 GCA_027562315.1 Costus pulverulentus
ACAAGTTGATCATATGAACTACATGCGATCTTGTTGTTGAAACCCCTAGAAATATTACATGCGCCCCCCTTTAGGGTTTCACCCCCTTCTTCTTGAGGGAACTTTCAAAATTTATAATATATTTTATGTCATTTGATCGGTCTTTTGTGTCATATTTATGCTCTTTTACTTATTTTTAAGCTTTAGTTGTCAAATATTGTAGAATCTACACCTTTTCTCATTTTTTGTCATTTTAAAGTAAAAAGGGCCTACTTTTGATGGATTTTAAAAGATCTGAGCGCACGAATAGATTCCAGACGTCGAGACGAAGCTGCCTGTCAATTTTCATGCAAATAGGAGCAAGTTTAAAAATTACACCTCGGGTGTAATTTTTATTATGACTCATAATTTTTGCCCCAAAATGCATAGAAGCAAATTATAGCAGTGCCGTAATAAAAATTACACTACCATATTTTCTACCCAGAAATACACAGAAATAATTATGGTACTACCGTAATAATTTTTATAGGCCGTAATTGTTTCAGCAAAATTCACAGAAGATATTACGGCACTGCCGTAATCAAAATTACACTATTATAATTGTATTCTTGAGCGAGTCTTTCGCTGCCTCCAAAATCCAATTTTTTTTAATCCAAATTAGGAAGATCCAGGGCACAATTTCAAAATCCATAAAAAGGGGATCGTTCTATAATAGGAGGAGAAGATTTGAGGACAGGAGGAATCGAATTTTATCACCAATCGAGGGAGAAATCAAGAAGGGCATCCCTAGGGCTCAACCTCTCGCCGAGAGGCGTAGAGGACACCTCAGGCAACGAAATTTACAGGAGAGCTTCGCCCATAGGAGGAGAGGATACATCAAAAATTTCAAATCAAAAGGAGTTCGATCGAGGGAGAAATCAACGAAAGAAAATTTGGGCGGAAAGAGGAAGATCGCGATTTACTGTAGCAGGGTACTGTTCATGGTACTATAGTATTACTGTAGCACCCAAAAAAATTCCAAAATCATAGGCTGTGAAGTTTTTCACACCCCTGTGATTACAGTAAACCCTTATTCTCTCTTTTTATCTGAATTCTTAAAATTTTTATGATTATTTATTGTGTTCCTATGACTTTGGTAGCATAATTATTTTCTTGGGACTTGGGTATAATTCCATTAGTTTCATAATGACTAGATGATCCATGATTCGTCAGGGAACCTTTGCTATGATAATTCTACTTATGTGATCATTGCCTTTAATTATTTCTAGTTTCATATTATCAGCATGTATTGGAGTTTTTGTGATATGGACTGAAAAGTGACTTGCAAAACTTGGAACCCTAAAATTGAGATTTAGGAACTTATCATAAGAAATTAGGTTTGTTCTTATTTCTACATTTTAGAAGTTTATTGCCTTGTTGATAATCTGATCTAGGAAGAATTATTGAATTAAACAAGAAGATATTGTAAGAAATTAAGTATCGGATCATTGGAGAACATTAAATAGAACCTGTGAAACTAAAGTGTGAAACTAAAGTATGAAACTATTTAGTTTTCACTTGAGATGATTGACATAAAGATTAGATGCATGAAAGTGATCTTTGATTTCCTTGTCAATGATTTACTTATCTTTAGCATTGAATTAATCTTGTGCGAAAGTGATGATTGATTTTTTGTAAATTGTCTACGCTAAAGGGAGATGATTTCTTTATAAAGTAAATTATATCATTATCATAATAAGACAGAACTGACGATGCACTTATTTCCTTCTAGTATTAGAAATTAAGGTGGATGAAACCCTAGTCCCAGCTTTTCTCTCTGACTCTTCATATACTTTCTAATCATTTGCTTACAACGTATTCGGTTTGATTAGCTAGTGAGAAAACAACTATTCGGTACTTAATACATAGGTCTCTATGGTTCGATATATTTTTATTACTTCAAATAATTCGTGCACTTGTGGACACAACAAGTTTTTGGCGCCGTTGCCGGGAACCTTAGTTTTGTTAATATTAAAATAGTTGTTAGTATTGCTAGACTAAGTGATGCGGGAGCATTTTCACAAAATATTTAACTTAATTTTGACTTTGTCAAAATTTGCATAATTATTGTAAACCTTGATTGAACATAGACTTAGTCAATGTTTATGTCTAAATTTTAATTTTTAGAATGCAATCCTAATTTCAATGAGGCACTAATCCTTATTGTTCTGTCATCAATACGAGGTCTCACTATTTGGATGAACATCATGATCGAATCTTGAAACCCAATTTCAAGTTCAAAAAAAGGGAACCAAGCCCAAGTATCACCCCAAAAATTACCCAGCTCACAAAACCAGCCCAAGATTTCTCAACGGAAATCCCAGCTTCCAAGTGGCAAATTTTGAGAGTCAAAATCTTCTCCCACAATCATAGGACATGCCCGTTGAAGCTTACAAGAGGAGCAAACAAAGCTGGCAAGTAGCAGGTTGCTGCTTGAAGGAGAAAGATTGCAGCTTGCTTGGCGGAAGAGTAAAAGTGCAGCCACTCAAATAGGAAAGTAACGTTGGAGATTTGCAGGCAACGGTAGGGAGAAAGAAACAATATAAAAGCTTGTAATCCCCTCATGTAAGACTAGACTTTTGAACAATTTGAAATGAAACGGAAATAGTTTTCTTCCTCTTCTATCGGATGTCTCTCTTCCTCTAGTAGCTGAAGGTTCCATGGATTTGGAATTTCTTCCCTACCTCCTCTTCTCATCTTCCATGGACTTGGAAGCTCTACCCTGCTGATTCCGCCCTTCACGCTCATATTCCACCGCTGTCGCAAACCCCGTTGTTTCCAGCCGAGTCCAGCCTTGGACTCTCCATCCGCCTCGCCGCCGGCGATGATCTGACCAGCGGATCTTCCCCAAACTCCAGCCACGCTCTCCCCTACTCTAGTCGAACCCACAACCAGAGGGATCGCCCCATCCGACGTCTGGATCCCCGGAATCGGAAGATTTCTGGTGACACCTCAGCTTTCCGCCCTTCTTTCCTCCATCTCCACTGATTGCCACCATCCTCCTCTGACCAGCCTCCGATCGTTACCAAACTCCGGCCACGAGTTCACCATGTCCAACGATCGCCGGCAGCCCCTGCATCCTCGCACGTCATCCCCTGTTTCCGCCTCAAGCAGGGCAGCGCTAGCGCCGCCCATCTCCTAGCACCCAGATGCCACCGCCGGCCGGTTGTCACGCCGGAAATGCCCCTGACAGCCTCGAGACCAGCTGGCCATTCTTCCCCACGCTTCTGCAGCCACCAACGTCGACCTTCCAGCGTCCCAACTCCCTGCTTGCTTCCCTGGGAACAATGCATACTGTTTCTATTATTGTTACAGGTTCTGTACTCATTCCTAACCTGGTTAACCTTCTTGACGCAGGTAATTAATGTGCTTGAATATGCTGCAACCTCAAGTCTCTGGCACCACCTGGAAGAACACGTTTTGCTCGAAGCCCTGGAACACTTGGTTACAACCGAGTGCCAACATATCAATCTACACCTCCAAGCAAATTATGTTGTTTGATAAATTTCTGTACTAATTTATTTTGCTGATCTGACATCTTCTTGCAAATGCCGTAAATGCCTGATGGATAATGGCCCTCTAATTTTGCTATGCCTGAAAAGAACAAATGTCATTCTACCAATTGACATTATCAGTTTTCATTCTTGATCACTAGAACCATCTCTAAGGCATAGCTACTTTTCGTAATTGATAATTTTCTTGCCCTACATTTTTGGCTGTTAATTGATTGTGTTTGGAATTTTATTCAAAATATATTATAATTCTAAACATATGTTTGCCCACCACATCACTTAGTTTTATTTTTTTTAGATTTAACTTTGTTTTCGATTTTTGCAGGTTTTGGATTTTCACAAGTTTGTGACATAACTGTGATTTCTAAAATTTTTTAATTTGCTTATATTTTTTATTTTCAATTTTTTATATTATGAGAATTTTTTTAAATAATAATAATAATAATAATTCTGATTGATTGGTCTTGGATAATCTTTCTATTTCTATTCTTGAAATTTTGTGTTTACACGATTCTTCTATATGTTTATACACAGGACTCTTAGATCTTGATAGATTTTATTTCCTATGAACTTTGATATCACAATTTTTTTTTAGTTGTGTAGAAAAGCTTTTGATTTGAAGATATGTCTTTTAATCACAACTCGTGGGCAACTGAAATAGGTGAGGTATACATGCCACAAGGTAAGTATGAAAATGATTCATTGTGCACTCTTGAATATAAGTTAGATTATTTTACTTATAAATTAGACTCTTATATGCACCCTGTTAGGACATCTTATTCTCCTATTACATGTGATATTTGTGGATGTTTTGATCATTATACTTCTGATTGCCTATTTTTAATTCCTCCAAATCCCAATTCACCATGGTACCAAGATGATCAATATAATTCTAGATGGGAAAATCAAACTTCTTTTTATGAGGATTGCTCAAACAATATTTTAGAACCATATTTTGAGGATATTGAAGAATCTAGATTACAATCCATGCATGAAAAATTCATATCAAGACAAAATCAATTCATGTCAAGTCAAAATCAGGAACTTTAAGATATTATAGGGGGTGATTGATCAGCTTAATTCTAAGGTAGGAACTTTAACAACACATTCTAAAATGTTAGAAACCCAGATAGCACAACAAGGTTGTTTATTTGAGTTTGATTTGGAAATTGAGGAAATTGATTTAGAAAAATCCCCTTCTGATTTTGGTAATTTTGAAATTGATTTTTTTGATAACATTAATGAATCTCACTCTGATTTTGATAATTTTGAAACTTATTCATTTGATAAATTATTTATGGAAAGGTTTATGGAAATTGATTATGAAAAATCATTTTTTGATTCTAGTGAAAGTTATAATATAGTTAAATATGATTCTTGTAATTCTGAGATTGATTCTTTTGATTCTTCTGATGATGAATTATTTGTGGAAAGACATCAGGAAACTGATTTTTGGAAGTCTCACTTTGATTTAGATGATAATTTTGAAATTGATAAATTATTTGATGTTGGACATGAGGAACTTGATAATGATTTGAATATTACAAATATTGATGAACCTCACTCTGATGTTTTGCCCATATCTACTGTTTGCCCTTCTGATTTATTTGAAAAAAATATTCTTTATTGAGGAATCTAATGTGAGACAGAAAGACTGTTTTGATGATCCAATACTTGAATCTTTTGATCAATGTCCTATTGCAATTGAAGATATAAATTTGAAGAAAGGACTAACGATTTTACTTTTTCATAAATTTAGGAAGATTATTGCATATCCTTGGAGTAGAATCAAAAATTTTGATTTCTGCATATTTGAGAAAGCCACGTCGATTGTGATTTATATGAAATTTTTGATGTTTGGATTAGTAGCTAAACTTTTAGGACAACGGAAATGTAGAAAATTGTATGTTATTTACTATGGTACTGATCCACCTGCTTCGCCATAATATTTGGGTTTCGGTCAACCTATAGACCTAAATATTTGCGCTTCTTGGGAGGCAACCCAAGCACTCTTACTTAAGTTTAGTTTTTTTATTTTAGTTTATTTTTTTGAACTAATTTTTCTTTTGTTTTTATAGGAAATAGCAGAATTTGTGCAAAATGGGTTCACGAAAGATACTTGCACTCGGAGTCAATTTGGTCCCTACAAGTGTCAAATAGGATGGCAGGGCCTCTAAGGGGGATTTTATGCACCCGGGAGGCATGCATTCAAATGATGTGTTATCATATTGCAAATGGCGCATCGATAAAGCTTTGGCTAGACCCATGGTATGAATTTAAAATCATTATTGACTTGGTGGATGATATCCGATTTGAGAACCCGCCGGGGAAGGGAGCGCTTTTGGATCTCTTGATAGTAAACAACAATTGGGTGCTCCCTCACCCCAGATCTCCACCACTTCTAGATGTCTATGCTGCTATCCCGCAAATTCCCCTCCATCCAAATCTCTATGAAGACTGTATCTATTGGAAACCTCACACTAAAGGGCGGTTCACAGTCACGTCCGCTTATGAAGGGCAGTACCGGGAGGAGGAAGTGAAGTGGAAGGATTTGATATGGTTTCAGGGGAGAATACCAAGATTCTCTCTGCTCACTTGGTTATTTTGCCAGCGCCGCCTTAGTACTAGGGCTCGATTACATCGATTGGGGATACTTCAACAGCCTACCTGTGAGCTATGCAAGCTGCACCCAGAGTCACATGATCACCTATTTTTCTAGTGTATAGGCACGGCTGATTTTTGGGAGTTAACTAAACAAGGTTGTGGGATACGAACTGACAGCAACACTTGGACGGATCTTTTGGAGCTTCTTACGCACAAATGGACAACGGGGGATACTATCAAGATACACATGGAAAAATTACTTTTTACCGGATCTATTTATTACATGTGGCGGTATCGTAACAACAAGGTCATTGGGAACCGAAATACCAGCCTTAAGGCCCTGTTTATATTGTTGATTGCCAATATTCGTATGAAGATGAGGAGCCGTGTAAAATTGGGGACAGTGAACCCCCAAATCTACTCAGTTATCCGGGCATGGGAGGCCTCCTACTAAGTTAGTGGTCATGCTCGGGCATACACCTTTGGGGGGGGGGGGGGGGGGGGGGGGGGGGGGCTGATTGGTCCTCCTTCTCGTATTGGTTGGGTTTCTTTTTCCCCCTATTGTGATTATCCTAGCAGACTTCTTTTTTTTTTTTGGGTTTTTAGTGATGGCTCACATGATATACTCTCAAATGCTTGTTCAATTCCTTTTGGTGACTTATTCCTTCTCAGCGGTGTTGAAAAATTATCTGCTCACAAGGCTATCTATGCAGATGGGAGACTGGAGGTTGGCGGGACCCTACTTCTCATCACTTAGATACTCACAAAGAAAGGGGCTTCACCATTATGAGTCTTCATGGTCAGCAGGTTGCTACGCAATGAAGAGATTATCATCAACGGCAACTTCTTTCCAAAAATTCTTTGTACTGGTCCTCCTTACATCCTGGCTTTCTATACTCCCCGGATATCTCACCAAGGTTGATTCAATATGAGCGCAAGCTGCTACTCTTATTCCCATACCATTTCTGATCGCGCGCGAGCAGCTGGGCATGAGCAGAAATGTTATTGTGAATGTGTTGTAACAAATGCGGGATTGGTCTCCGCTTGTCTGTGTTTCCCACGTTCTATCTTCTTTTGGTTTTTTTGGCGTGTTCATCACATGTAGCACAGGGTCATGCGCAACTTTTTACGGGATGTGCTGCCAAAATTTTTATTACATTTTGTGCAGGCGAGTAGCTGAGTATAGGTCCAACAATGTAAATATTTTTGGTTATTAATATACATCTTCTTGCCATTGGCAAAAAAAGAATTTGTGCAAAATATATTAGTACCGTAATGGAAATTACGGGCCGTAATTTAGGGTAATTTTTGTATAGAAAGTTTTATGGTTTTTACGGCGGTACCGTAAGTTTTTTCACTGGCCGTAAGTTTTTTACTACACTACTGTAATAGTTTCCACAGGCCGTAATATTGGTTTATTTTCGACCAGAAGGTTTTGTGACTTTTACGGCAGTACCGTAAGTATTTTTACGTGCCGTATTTTTGAGTGATTCTCGATCCGAGATTTTAGAGATTTTTGAAAAATATGGTAGTGCCGTAACCATTTATACGGTACTGTAATTCTAGCATATTTTTGGAAAGAAAAAACTTTATGGCACCGTAATTTATTTCCTACCCCCCATGAAAGAATTCTTCTTCCAGGCGACAACAAGCTTCTTAGCCGGCAACTTTCTTCTGCCAACCAGGAACACAAAAACAGCCTCTGTCCCTACCGCCGGCAACTCCACCAGTATCATCCGCCTCCAGATTTGGCCACCACATCCACCTCTTCCAAATCTGCAGGCAATGATTGGATCTATCTCGCTGCTGACTCTGATTTTTGCTTCTATCCCAGGCTCCATCTTCTGCCAGCATGCTTCTGTCTCCTCTACCGCCAATTTTCGCTAGCACTGCCTACTATCCCCAGTCAATCTCTTCAAGCGGTTCTTCTCCAGCAACTTCTGCTAGCGCCGCTTGTATCTTCCGCGTCCAGATTTGCCAGCGCCACTTTCACTTCCAGATCCGACGACTACTCTGTTCCTTCCGTCACTAATCTTGTTTCTAGCAACACCATGGTCGTCTCCAAACTGCAGCCTCTATTTTCTCTCCTAGTCACTTCATAAACGGCAACCGTCACCAGCTTTCTATGCCACCGAGCAACTGTTTCTAGCCAGAAATCTTCTTGCAATCACTGCCTCTGTATCAGGTAGCCTTTTCCTTCCGCCAGCATCTATTTTGGCTGATGCCTTCTCTTCCAGCCAGCCGACAGAACCAATCTCCATTGGCAAGCGTCAACTTTTGCGGCTTCATTTCTCAGCAAGCCAACCTTGCTTCCAGCCGGCAGCACCTTCCGTACCATCCTGCTGCTACCTCTGTATCATCCACCATCGATCTGTTTTATCTGCAACTAGCCGCAACCACTACAGAGCTTCGCCATAACTGCCAGTACCAGCGCTACCCATCTCCAGCCAAAACCTTCTTCCAGCTGCTACCCATCTTCCGGATCTGCTCCACCCACTATATTTCATCCGCCAGACGCTGCCAGCTACTTTGATCTCAGCAGCCAAAGCTTCTTCAGCTACAGGCAACCTATTTCCAGCCGAAGGGATCTTCAGCGGCAACCTCCATCTCTCTTGCAAACAAATCTTATTCCAGCTAGCGACTGATGTCCATATGACATTTTCCAACTTCAGCAGCAACCAGAACCTCTTTCACTGCTTACCCTCTATAGCTATTTCTTTTCCAACATCTTCAACTGGTAGAACCAACAAATCCATTTAGTCTATTTTGCACAGCCGGCATCACTACATCTATTTCCCTAGCAACTTCTCATTCACAGATAGCTGTTCAACTTCTTCTCTAGATTCGCAGCGCCTCATATAACTAGCCACTGCCGCTTCCTCAAGCGCTCATCATCTTCAGATCTCTCGGCCGGGAATCTACTACATTGCCATCCACTAGAAAAATTTTCCGAGCACCACCAACAGCCTCTTACTTCTTCTGCTGCCTCTATTTCCATTGATTTTATTTATTTTTGCAGTAGAATCTTCATTAGTGACTATATTTTTTTTATTTGTGCAGCATCATCTCTTGGCACCATCATCTTTGTTGCTAGCAGCTCTTCAGCTAGCATCTGTTCCACCTCTGCCTCTCGCCTACATCAGCTCTTTTCCACCGGCACCCTCTTGAACCACCGACGATATCTCTGATTAGCCTTTGAGAAAAATATTATTTTTTGCTAAAGTTAGATACTATTTTTGGGCTGAGCCTTATGTATCAAAAAATTGTGCAGGTAAAATTTTCAAAAGGTGCATCTTTGGACCTAGCAGCACCTGGCCCGATACTACACCCCGAACAACGATTGAGCTTGCTATATAGTTATGTGAGTATCGTTTGCACTCTCTTGTATTAATGATTATTTCATTTGGTTGCAGTTTTGATTTTATCATGGTTATATTACTTTATGGTTTTCTCTGGAAAAGTTATTTAAGGATATATGGATTAATTATTTTGATCTGATGTGACTATGTAAGTCTGCACATTTTTCTAATTGGTTTTATGGCTATGATAAGATCGAAGACTATAAAACATTTAATTTGATGATATGTTTTTCTTATATGGGTGGATTTTTCTATGATGATGAATGTTTATGCATATCAATGCCAATGAATGGAGATATACCTATTATGCTGAATTTATTTCTTTAATATATATCTATTTGTTGAAATCATTCATTGATTGATGCACATGGTCATGCGTATGTATGTTGTTTGATGAATGCAATCTAAGAGTAAAACATCTTTTTCAATAAAATGAGCATATGAGTGTAATTTTTTAATTGATGTCAATTGATTAACCTAGTTGATGTTTAGTTTGTCTTACTATTTGTTGGGAAGAAAGAATCCAATATCCAAAAAAGAGAGAGAGACTGCCCTACTTGGCACTACATAAAATTAGCAGTGCTACCGAAGATATGAGTTGAAGTCTGTAAAAAAGAGAGAGAGGAAAAGAGAATACTCCTCTACTTGGCACTACATAAAATTGGTAGTGGTACCGAAGATAAGAGTTGAAGTCCATATAAAAAGTGTGTATCTATGTGGATACATGCCATCAATAAAAAAAAAGATTTTGATTGAAAAAGATTTTGGAAATCCTATTCTTTTAAACAAAAGTATGACAGATTTAAACTGAAACTTGGGTGAATTCATGAGACTAAGATTCTATTATTGTGCGAGTTGCGAAATTTTATTTGATCAATGTTGTGAATCTTAAAGATTAAATTCGAAGGACAGTGTATTTATCTGAAATTTTATGTAATAGTTGGTGGAATATTTCATGAGTGATTATATTTTAGAAATTTATTTTTCATAAAAGAGCATATTTTCCATAATTAGCATTGTTCTTTATTCTATTTATTTGCTTGAGGACAAGCAAAGTTTGAGCCTTATGTATTGTGATGACACAAAAATACATAGTAAATTTTATATCAATTGCATAGTATTTTTGAGTCATATTTATGCTCTTTTGCTTGTTTTTAAGTCTTATTTGTCAAATATTACGGAATCTACACCATTTCTTGTTTTTCATCATTTTTAGGTAAACTGTGATATATTTTGATGGATTTTGAAAGAACTGAGCACACCAATGGTTTCCAGACGTCGAGAGGAAGTTACTCGTCAATTTTCATGCAAATCGAAGCAAATTTCAAAATTACACCCCTAGTGTAATTTCTATTATGACCCGTAATTTCTGTCCAAAAATGCACATCAGCAAATTACGGCAGTGCCATAATAAAAATTACACTAACGTAATATTTGCCCTGAAATACACAGAGAGAATTATGGCACCGCCGTAATAATTTTTATAGGCTGTAATTGTTCCAGCAAAATTCACAGAAGATATTATGGCACTATCATAATCAAAATTACACTGCCATAATTGTATTCTTGAGCGAGACTTCCGCCACCTCCAAAATCCAATTTTTTTGAAGCCAAATTAGACAGATCCAGGGCATGATTTCAAAATGCGTAAAAAGGGGATCGTTCTATAAGAGGAGGAGAAGATTTGAGGACAAGAAGGATCCAATTTCTTTAAGAATCGAGGGAGAAATCAACAAGGGCATCCCTAGGGCTCGGCCTCTCGCCCAGAGGCATAGAGACCACCTTAGGTAGTGAAATTTAAAGGAGAGCTTTGCCCAAGAGAGGAGAAGACAGACCAAAAATTTTAGATCGAAAGTAGTTCGATCGAGGGAGAAATCAGCGAAGGAAAATTCGGGTGGAAGGAGGAAGATCACGATTTACTGTAGTAGTGTACTGTTCACGGTACTGCAGTAGTACTATAGCAACCCGAAAAAATTCTAAAATCACGGGCTGTGAAATTTTTCACACCCTTATGGTTACACTAAACCCTTCTTCTCTCTTTTTATCTGAATTCTGAATATTTTTATGATTATTTATTGTGTTCCTATGACTTTGGTAGCGTAATTCTTTTCTTGGGACATGGGGTATAATCCCCTTAGTTTCATAATGACTAGATGATCCATGATTCGTCAAGGAACTTTTGCTATGATAATTCTACTAATATGATGATTCCCTTTAATTCTTTTTAGTTTCATATTATGAGCATGTATTGGAGTTTTTGTTATATGGACTGAAAAGTGACTTGCAAAACTTGGAACCCTAAAATTGAGATTTAGGAACTCATCATAAGAAATTAGGTTTGTTCTTATTTCTACATTTTAGAAGTTTATTGCCTTGTTGATAATCTAATATAGGAAGAGTTATTCAATTAAACATGAAGATATTGTAAGAAATTAAGTATCGGATCGTTGGAGAACCTTAAGTCGAACCTGTGAAACAAAAGTATAAAAGTATTTAGTTTTCACTTGAGATGATTGACATAGAGATTGGTTGCATGAAAGTGATCTTTGATTTCTTTGTCAATGATTTACTTATCTTTAGCATTGAATTAATCTTGTGCGAAAGTGAGGATTGATTCTTTGTAAATTGTTTGCGCGAAAGCGAGATGATTTCTTTATAAAGTAAATTATATCTTTATCATAATAAGAGTGGACTGACGATGCGCTTATTTCCTTCTAGTCATAAAATTTAAGGTGGATAAAACCCTAGTCCCATCTTTTCTCTCTGACTCTTCGTATACTTCCCGATCATTTGCTTACATCGTATTCAGTAAGTTTAGTTAGTGAGAAAACAACTATTCGGTACTTAACACGTAGGTCTCTATGGTTCGATATCTTTTTATTACTTCGAAGTATCCGTGCACTTGCGGACACAACATACTGTCGCACACGAATGAATACAGTTCATGAGTTTTGCCAATTCTGATCTTTAGATTGCGATTTGACCACTAGATCTTTGACATTACATTCGACAACTTCATGAATTAATTCATCAAATATTTTTGTCATTGCCCTTTGATATATTGCACCCGCATTCTTGAGTCCGAATGGCGTAATAGTATAACAGTATATGCCGATTGGTGTACGAAATGCTATATGTTTTTCGTCTTTTGGTGCCATCTTGAATTGGTTGTATCTAGATAAACCATCCATGAATGAGAATATTTCATCATTTGACACTGGATCAATCATCACCTCAGTGGCAGGGAGATGAAAGTCATCTTTTTGACATGCATTATTTAGATCTCTGACTTCATGAACTGAAAATGGCTAGATGTCCCCATTAATGCGCTTCTGATTCCCATCTTTTAGATATTTCAAACATTGATGCATGGTGGATGGAATTATATGGTTTTTATGTAACCATGGTCTCCCTAGTAAAGCTTTGTATGATGCGTCGGCATTAATCACGTGAAACTTGACCTTAGTTTCTAGGTCCTCCAATTGCAATGGTAGGTATCTAGAACCCAAAGCCTTTTGACTATTCTTGTCATAACTCTGAATAATGATTTTCTCTACCAAAAGATCATAAGTCCACAAAGATAGATTTTTCAAAGTGCGCAATGTCATAAGTGAGCAACACTCAGAATTTCAGTTTTTTGGCCAACTAACAGCCATCAACGGGCTTGATATGCCTTTACCGTTAGCCGTTTGTGATGGGCTAGGTAATGATTTCCTATCAGGTGAGTCATTACTCCTGCTCACCTGGCAATTTCCTAGTTGTTATAGAGTGACATACTCTTGGATATTTGTGCAATCATAAAGTCTCTATTGTTAACAAAAGAGCTACCATGATAAGCTCAAAATACTGGGAAAAAAGTTATGTGTAAATATCTCAAAGATGAAAGGAGAAGCTTGTCTCACCGGGCGTGCCAGAAATTGTGGGGTCATTTTTTGTTAAATTTCAAAGATATTGAAATATTTCAAAAGTAGTGCGACCATTACAAATTCACCTTATAAATTATACGACTTTTTGTTTTGGTGGGTTCTAGCTTCCATTGAACACAAGCATTCATTGTTAATTACCCCAAAGTAGCTTAGGGTACATTTGATTAAGAGATCTATAAATATAACAAAGTCAAGACTAAATGGTTGAAAGAATATAATTTATAACTTCGTGTCATGACATGGGTTACAATTTGATTAAAAGAGTACACCATTTGACATAAGCCATGGAGAAAAATTTGAGTTGTGTTGTAACAACATTGAGGATCTATGCCCCAATACAAAGTATCAACGTACGCACCTCTCAAACAACATCATTAACAACATGCGTAAAGTATTTATCGCCTATGACTATGTTTGAATTAATTGGACATGCTGAGTACATGAGTTGGGTGAACGAGCCGTGTGGCCAAACATTTGGATTTGGGTGAATGAGGCGATGGGCCAAGCGTTCAAAGTTTGGATGAATGGGTCATGGGACAAAAGGTTCCAAATTTGGGTGAATGGGTCGTGAGACCAATCATTGAGAATTTGGATGAACGAGCCAATGAGGCAAGCGTTCAAGTTTGGATGAACGAGTCATGAGACCAAACGTTCAAAATTTGGTTGAATGGGTCATGGGACCAATCCTTCATAATTTGGATGAATGAGCCGATGAGCCAAGCATTCAAAGTTTGGATGAACGGGTTATGTGACCAAACATTCAAATTTTGGGCGAACAAGCCGATGGGCCAAGCATTCAAAATTCGATGAATAGGCCATGGGGCCAAACATTCAAACTTGGGTGATGAGCCATTGGGCCAAACATTCAGGATTTGAATGAACGGGTCGTGGGACCAATCGTTCAAAATTTGGGCAAATGAGTTAATGGGCCAAGCGTTCGGAATTTGCATAAACGGGCCAATGAGCCAAGCATTTAAAATTGGGTGAATGGGCCATAGGACTAAACGTTCAAAATTTTGGCGAACGAGCAGATGAGCCAAACGTTCAAAATTTGCATAATTGGGTCGATGGTCCAAGCGTTTAAAATTGGGTGAATGAGTCGTGCGACCAAACAATAAAAATATGATAGCTGATCTATAAATCTATGTAGATCTGGGTTTTTGATCAAAAATCTGAGATCAAATTTAGAAAGATCTAACACAATTTGGCCGGAGTCGGTGTTTGGATCATTTTGAGAGTCATCTGATTTGTTGAGATTCGGGACAATTAATTTTAGCCGTTGAAAGTTTGATTCGTATATATGTTTTGATCCAAATCTCGGATCAAAAATCTTAAGGTAGATCTGGGAAGATCTTGTCCAAATTTGTAAGCATAAATATTTTGATAATTTCAGAAGTCATCTGATTGGCTGAGTTTTGTGCAAAGCAATCTTAGCTATTGAATGATTGATTGCCGGATCTGCTTTGATCCAGAGTTCTGATAAAAAATCGAAGGGCGGATTTGGAACGATCCAAATTTATAAAGATCAATATTCAGATCGCATTAGACGCCATCTGATTGATTTGGATTTGAGTGAATTAATTTCAGCCATTGATTATATTGCATTAAGTCTTGATCATTTGGGTTTGGGTCAAATCCTAACCCTCGATTTTTGAGAAATGAAATTTGGACCATTGATTCTAGACAAATCTGGGTCGTCAGACCGAATTGAAATTAGAGGATTTGGATCATTGTTTGTTTGAATAAATTCAAGCCGTTGGATCAAATCTAGAAGATTTGGGGCATCTGATCGGGATAAGAAGATCTGGGCCGTTAAATTAGAGTTGAATGATTTAGCCGTTATATCCGAGTTGCAAAATCTGGACCGTAGATCATTTGATTAAATTTGAGTCATTAGATTCGATATTTTGATAATTTCGAGCGATTGCTTCTGGATTTGTTCCAGACCGTCAGATCCCTAATGATCACACCGTGATGAAGTTTGCTTAGATAAATCTGAGACGTTGATTTGTGATTTAATCTCAGCCATCGGATTATTCTCTTGACAAATCCGGATCGTCGAATCATAGTTTGTTTTCTTGACAATGCAACTTGTGACAAAAAATGAACAGGGTTCGTTATTCTGTCATCCACCGCCCACTATCAGTCAGCTAGCGTTTGGTGGCTCCGGCCGAGAACCACCTACATCTCACCGGACCTATGGCCACCGGCCGGCAGTGAGTCAACACCGAATCGAACTTCATATGAGTGATTTTCGTCCAAACAGAGATGAAAATATGGTCACTAGAAAAGCTCTTGATTCTGGTGATCCATACATCGGATGGGCAGATCCTTGTAAGCATAGGTTCACCTATCAAAAGAGAAGGCATAGCCTAAGTTTTAGCTTGATCAAACGACTGGATGGCGTGTTCTTTGCAAAAAACTTAGCAGCATCTGTAGGGAAAGAAAACAGGGGTCACCGAAAAGAATCTTTCATTTCCGGGGATCTAGCTGTCGGATGGCTAGATCGTTTCGTTCATTGGTTCGCATGCTCGAGGAGAACGTGTGTCTGAAGTTTCAGCTTGATCAGACCACTAGATTTTGGATGCGATGAGAAGTTTTGTTTCATTTTTTTTAAGCAACGGGGCTATTTGGGAACCGGCCCGGTGACGGGGAAGAAGAGATTTCTTGGATCAACGAGCAGTGATTTAATGCTAGTGGTTTAGTGGGCGGCGCCGTGGTTGGCATCGCTGTAGGTGTCATCATCAATGGCAGGGACGATGCTGGACAAGGTGCCATCACGAGCGCTGCATTAGAAGGCGCCGGGAAAGAGATTCACGAAGGAAGAATGACATTAGTGATTTGCATCAAGGGGACGCCATCTAGAAATGTCAGCATCACTTTCATCATGTCAGAGCTCATGGCTGAGCTGGGCGTGGTGGAGTGCATAAGGTAGAGACCGAATCGAATGTTTCGGAGGAGCAATGTGTTTATGTCGAGGGAGAAATCGTCAATGCCTCCACCAGAGGAGGATGAGTTCTTTGGTGATGGACTTAACGACAAATGAAGACTTTCTCCTTCTCTGATATTCTAGAAAGTCCTTAGGTTCTAGAAATCCTTAATCTTTTTTCCTTCTCTAATATTCTAGAAAGTCCTTAGGTTCTAGAAATCCTTAATCTTTTCTACTTCTCTGAACATCTAGAAAGTCCTTAATCTTCTCTACTTTTTTTATCTCCTATCTTCTTGCATGGGAAGCCCTTTTTTGCTTGAATGGTTGTCAAGAGAGTGAGCTTCAGCCGAATAAAAAATAAAAATTCCTTGCGTCAGTGGCAGCCGTAAAAAAATCTCCTATAAAAAAAATCTCTTTTATTCATGAGCTTTAGCCGAAAGTCGAAAAGTCCAATGGTCGAATAGCTGAATAGAAAATAAAAATTCCTAGTGTGAGTGGCAACCGTCCAAAATCTCCTTTTTGTCTTGTGAATTCCGCCCTCATATAGCCCTGCCTTAGGCTATTTTAATCGAGAGACCATGCCAATAACTCTCCCCACGCCTCCCAAGGCTTGCAATTTATTATTATTATTATTATTATTATTATTTATTTTTGTCATCACGCTTCCATACGTGCCCATATTTCTCCCATAATAGAATGTTGCTCTCTCCCTCGTTGCAAATAATGGCTTCCATTTTTATTTTATTTTTTCTTTTTGAAAGCTCCCATGATCGCTCTCTTTTTTATTATTATTTTGTGTATGCGAATGGCTAGACGTTGCTACAAAAATAGCATATGAAGCTGTATTATTATTTTTTATGTTTAGAGCAGTGCCACGATATTTTGACTTCAATTGAGTTTGGAACTTTCTTGTTTTTTTAATTTTTTTTTATATCTCCACATTGCATCCTTATGGTCAAAATTTATAATTTTGACCAACATATGAGGATGCTTGAAATAGATAAATAAGAGTTAATTAATCGATTAATAACTAATTAATTAATTAATCTCTTTTTTTGTTGCCATCAACAAATGCCCCCCAATGGATTTAGTGTGAGCGTGAAGTACCCCTTTAGATGAGGGGGGCGAAACCCTAAAGCATGTGCATTCAAGAAATTTTCTAGGGCTTCATAAGATCGCATGTGGTATAACCATATGATCAACT
>JANTFE010009883.1:3628-14687 GCA_027562315.1 Costus pulverulentus
TTCCCTAGATCATTCTTCTCGAAATACATCTCAAGCCTTTTCTTCACCATGTGAAGAGCTGAGATGTCATTCCATGTGAGGAGAATATCATCAATCATCTAGAACAAGGAATACTATTAAGGTGCTCCCAATGATCTTCTCGTAAACACAGGCTCCTTTAACATGCTTGCATAAGACCATACATATCTTTATGGCCACTATATGAAAACACTGGCTATTTCCATATGGATATCCTCTTCCAGACATCCAACAAGAAAAGTAGTTTTTCATAACATGCCATAACAGAAAATGCAACAAGCAGATACCTAATGGACTTAAAACTCAGCTATTGGTGAAAAATTTCATCATTATCCACCTAGTGGATTTGCCTGAAGTTTCTGTTCACCAGTTTGCCTTTAAGGTAACAATATTAGCTTCTGTGTCTATCTTCCTAGAAGATTTATTTATAGCCTGTGGGTATAACCCCTTTGGCGGCTCATCCAAGTCCCAAACTTGATCAGCAGACATGGAATCCATTTTGGGTTCTCATGGCCCTTAGCCATTTCTTGGAATCTGGTCCACTGACCTCGTCCATTTCATCATAAGTCTTAGATTCATCCCAGATGAAAAATTCGTCATGCCCAGCATTTTGAATCCATCCAGACTTATGTCGTTCCTGTGTTACTTGGACCTCAGGTTGACTTTCAACCTGTATGTGAGATTTTGCTCTCCATCTGTGTCTAATTATATTGTGGTTGATTCTGGACCTTGTCCAAATCAAATCTACTCCCACTAGCTTAGACAGCAGTTTGAGCAACAAATATTTTATTCTCTTTGGGATAGAATTAGCACTCTACAGTGCACCACAAACACATACTTTTGAATCACTTGCTCATTACATTTCCAATTCCATTGAAGAAATGGGATATTTGCAGTTCGCAACTCAAAAGAAAACTTAGACACTTTCTTATGGGGTGGCAGTACATCTGTTTGCATGGCATCATAGTAGTATATTTGCATGACTATTCAAAGATGGAACCACATCCAATGTGTTCCTCTTTCTTTCTTTCTTTGAAATTCACCACACAGTGGTGTTCCAAGTAAGCTGTGAGATAATCCCCACACTCCTTAGGATAGTCATCAAATTTTCAACTAATCACCTTGATCCAATCAAAGTGCTCTAATAGATCCTCCAATTTGACTCAATACTTCATTTGTGAACTTTTTGGATTTCTCCAAAGTTCTTAGGTTGGATAAGGCATACCCACACCTGATGAAGTATATAACACCTCTTAGTACTTGTTTACATGGGTCCACACACATTGTTGTGTAATAGATCCAACAGGCCACTTTCACTTCAACCCTTTATGGTGAAGGCAGCATCTATCACTTTGTTCCTTTGAACAAGGCTCACATTTATCATAATCCTAAAAGGATAATGATCCCAATAGTCCATTGACCTTTGGATGTGACCATTGTTCGATGGTTCAAGAGACAATGCCATAAGAGGATGTTAATTGAATCAATGGATCCGATATTGTGTTACATATAGAGCCACAAACTATTATCAACTGTATCACTTCAATAGAACATCTTAGTTTTAAAGAAAAATATCATTTATTATTTCAAACTGAAATCCTTTTCAAAAGGAATGATGTTCTAATACATAAGCTGATACATAATAGCAAAGTTCTAGATAAAGTCTTCAAGGCAGTGAGATGATATCAACAGTAGCATCCAATGCTCCGTCCCTGACCCGAGAGTCGATCCCACCAAGCCTCATGGTCCTACTTCTTTTGAGCTCCTGCATATGAAAAACATATGTAAGCTTCACATGCGGTACTCAGTACCCATGAATAAAAAGTAGACAAAAGACCTCAGTAGCACAATACCTGAAGCGGATGGATTACATCCCTTCTTCTTTGTCATGCTCTTTTTGGCCATTAATCCTCTTCGAAATACCTATGCATTCCCAGTCTTCTGAAGTATTAGCTTCGAAGATACAGAACCATGGTCATTCTCAGATTTAGGCATACATTCTGAAGATCCAACAGAACTCTCCTGATCTTTGTCAATAGAGCATGGTGTGAAGAGACCTTTGAGATGTATGATAAGATCATAAATCCCCATCTCATCACACTCAACTTTGACCTCTGGGGTCATACACTCTAAGACAAGAGCAGTGTACTGTTTGTTATCTTCACAATGTTCAAGATAGACATTCCACTCACACTCAGTAGTGAAATACATACTGGGCTGGGATGGAGGTCTTTCAAGAAGATGAACCCTATTCTCTTGTTCTAGTATCTTGGACAAAATCTTGAACCATTTTGTCCAATTTGTCCCATCCAGTTTGTTTTTATAAAGTTTCAATCTTAGATCAGGAGATGCCATCTACAATAAGCAAGTAAGTAAAATAAGTACTATGATAAAGCATTTAACAAGGACTTTAACTTAAATGCTATGCCCCCACTATTTCCAAAAACAAGTTGAGAACTCTCAAACTCAACATAGAAATAAGTAAGTAGGATCCTAATTACACAAGAGGTCTCCGCGACTCACGAGGGTGAGTTGGGATGCACAGAGAATCCCATGCTTCCGTAGGTAGGCATGCCAGCCAATTGTGCCGTGCACGACTACTCTTAGTTAAGACAGACTAGGCGCCCTGTGTCTAGCGAGGGCTGGATACAACACAAAACCCTATCCTCTCAACAGCTGCCTCTAGTGATTCATCATGTCAGTGACATATGAAAAACTAGTCAAGTCTGGTCCTAACCGTTATGCCCAGGGGCAATGAATTCCTTGCGAAGGCACGCCCAAGTTAAAACTGGACTGGGGAAATCATTGTCACCTCACACCTTCTAAAGATAAGTGGGTGTGTCCCACGAGGGTGGGAAACAGTTCACAACACCACCGATCGATAGTTTGATGAGGGCTACGCGTTAGAAGGCTATTGACTTGATATTGTATTGAGAGTTTTACACGTTGATTTTATTCTTTTCTAGCATGCAGTTTTCCTATGGTTACGGCAGCAAAGGAAGAACATTACAAGCATGCTATGGACAAAATAATAAACCATCACAGGCATGCTAGTTTGGTCGATATGGTCATAGCCCTTTTCATACACATAACTTGTCACGAGCCATGTGACATGCTATCGTGCATCCAAGGGTTGCGAGTCCCTTTAGCAGATCAGCCCATGCCAGAAGCCGAAAGCAAGCATCCCTTCCTCCAACCGCAAATCCATCACCATGCTTCCAAAGCTGGCGCCACTTTGAAATCGGTTGAAGAAGACACCTTGTTGTCTTTGATGATCCTTAACCTATCTTATGTAAACGATTCTACATCTATTCTAAGGAAAGATGAAAATTTTACATCAAGAAGGGGGAGAACCACACGCCGGTGGTAGAAAGATTTTACAAGCATTCATCATAGGTGGAAACATGCTTCCACATCACAACACAGGAGGGCACTCGCTATGACCATAAAAAATTTGAAAAACCGGAATAATCAAATTTTATCCCCTTATGCGCCAACTCCATCCAAAGCACTCTCTTAACCAAACTTATGCTAAAATTGGGATCAAGTTTCATGATGATTCCATAGACCCTATCGGCTGGCAATTTTTGTCAGATCAAAAGACCCGGCCAGTCCGAAGACACAATGCCCGTCCTACTTGACAAAATTACGTGAGCCTTTGGTCTTAAATCCATCATAAACACAATCCAAATTTCGGCCATAAAAATGATAAAAGAAGTTTGGATGAAAGACGCTTTCTATGTGAAACGCGCATGAATAGAAGAAAAATTTTCCAAAATTTTTTCACACAAGCAAACGTACACTTTGTGTTTCTCGCAAGTACCTCTGATACCACTGATAGGGAATACCGGGTGTAATTTAAAATTTTGCAGTCCCAGGACGCAGCGGAAGAATCATTACAGCCGAAACATATTCCGGTCCCAAGGATCCATGTGAGAGAGAAGACACAAGGATTTGTTAGAGATGTACCTCTTTTGCTTTTCTAGTTGCTGAAGCCATGTTGAAGGCACCCATGTGTTCGCCCTCTACAAGTATCCAAGCGTCGACCGTCTCAACATTGCTCCCTTCCACGCTCGGTGCTAGCCTCGGGAAGAGAAACAAGCCTTATCACTCTCTTCAAAACTTGCGCCACCTCCAAGGTAGAAGCGCCAAGAAGGGATGAGGAAGAGGATGATGCGCCAAGTACTTCCATCTTCTTCTTTGCATGCGCCACCTTCAAGCAAGATGCGCCTATGGCCAAGGAACGGAGAGGGCTTGTGGCAAGGAGACGCCACCAAACACTAAGAGTCCTTGCGCCAAGAAGAGAGGGAGAAGAAGAAGAACTTGCGGCTATGGAAGAAGAATGCGCTCTTTGATGAAGAAGGAGAGCTCCAAGCTCTCAAGTTGTCGCCACCTTAAGCCTCCACGCCTCCTTGTGTATGAGACCTCACGTCTTCAAAGAAGGGAACCCAAGAGGGGGCGACAAGGGGTCCTATAAATAGGACTAGAGGCAGTTTGGGAAAGGGCTAGGATCATGCCAAGTGTATGGCTAGGATGAGGTGCCTTGAGGCAAGGAATGTCTCCAAGACTTTACCATAAACCTCATTCAACCTATCCATAAATGTCCAAGCACTATATCAGCCCAAGACATGCCTCAAATACATTATTACCATCAAAGGAGAAGAAGCTAGGCGCAACATGCAAGAGGAACTCGGCTAGGGTGGTGTCTTGGGAGAAACTAGGGTTTGAGGTAAGGTAAGTCTCCAAGACATTACCATATACTTCTTCCCTATATCCATATGCGCCTAGGAACTTCCCATAAAAGTTCTCAAGCCATATCAGCCCCAAGACTCGCCTTAGAGGCAAGTATTCCATCCAAGGAAGAGGGGCTAGGCTCCCTTTACTTCCATAATGAAGCAAAGGCGCTTCCCTCACCCCATTATGCCCCTAGGCGCCAATGGGGTGAGATTTCTCCCCATTATACCCTTTTAAGCCAATTCCCTCTTCATGACAACTAGTTATTGGGCCTCATTAGATAATGATCTAGCCCAAACTTCATGGCATGGGTTGATTAAGCCATTGGATCTAATCCAATGCAACCCTAATCCAAATGTGACCAATTAAGGTCAATTTTGGGTCAACCTGCCAAAATTGAAGTTTGGCTTCAATAACTTTCTTCCAACTCATCAGGCCCAATGGCGTTGATGAAATCTTCCAAATGGATCCAAGTTATCTAATAACTTGATCCTAAGGCTTCTGATTAAAGCAACGTCAAGAGTCTATTGCGTGTGACCCCGTAGGATCCTAATGACGATGGCAACGATGTAAACATCATAAGTAGTGAGGGGTATCTAGCAACACATCACTACTACCCATGTCATAGGACTTAAGTCATTATGGCAACAACTCCCTAACAAGCAACGAGGATTCTTATGCATTATAGATCCCTTTGCCTAAACTGATATCCTGCCATTGGATTAGTCTCAAGTTCATCAATCCAATGCATTGGTCATGACTCAACTAGTGTGGCCACACATTCCTATCATGCACCAATAAGGTGGGGTGCCCCTGAGTGGATATCATGCTTCCAATAAGGAAGGGGTAAATCCTACTATTGGTCATCCTTGTCTCTACACGACTTATGACATGCCCAATGACAGTCGTTTTAGTCTCCCAATTACGAAGAGACGTAAGACTGTATCAAAGCATACCCATCATCAAATCTAGACATGAATACCTCAAGTCTAAGGATCAATGCAAACCTCTTGCATGTGAGATTGACTTGTTGACTAGACAAGTCAATCCTCACGGTGGATCACTCCAGTGCATCCAATGCACCTGTATGTCTGCGTTACTGTGCCCCGCACCTAACCAGCCCATATACTAGTCTCACATGTACCAAAGCTGTCCCATATTTGCTAAGGTACCTTGACTGGGGATATCTTACGAGAATGGATCCAACCAAACTCCTGGGACATTATTTATGCAACTCAATACATCAATGCAGGTAGAAAAGTCTGCATAATAACGACCATGCCTTTAAAGAGAATAATAATTCTATCAAAGTACATTTAAGCAATGCCCGACCATGTCCAAACATTGGTCTGCAGGGCATATACACCAACAACCAGCGCAGCAGTCGACAAACCAACAGATAGCCTGACCGGGGCAGCGGTCAACAGAGTCCAACAACATAACATAAAATAACGACAGCCCAAAATGCATCACAACCCACCCAGACTGGTGGTCAAACTACTAACTATCTACTCTGCTCCAGGTGGAGCAGCGCCTGAACCTGGAGGCAAACCAAAGGGGGGTTTGCCGGAGGCTAAGTAGGGATATTACAATATATATGGTGCATGATCAGACACAAGGAATTACCAGACTACAATTAAGACTCTATATGACCATATAGAGTATAATCGAATCTCAATATACGTATCAATATATATGTATCCTCATACACAGATCAAAACTGGGAGCTGATACAGCAGTGGTCCACGACCCGCAACTCTATAAAATAGAGTGGTCCCTACTGATGGCCCCCCGAACAGTAAAGGCGACTGTCCGTCGACAGCCCGCTAGTGTAGCGTCCTACACTTAGTATAACCCCTTATTGGGCTGATAACAGACCTCAAGCCCATAACAACGGACTCTCTCGGTCAGAGACGATCATACAGGGTCTCGACAGAAATCTCACAGGCAATATCTGAGGTATACTGACATGTCTATCGCTAGACAGTCAATCCTCAATGTACATATATAGAACTCATACCACCTACCAACTACCAATAAACATGCAAGAACAAAAATACTCATACCGTGGTTTCATGCAATAGTTTATGTCAATAGGAATGTACGCAGAGCAGAACGACAATTAGAACAGTAATCAACAGTGATAATAAGCAATAAGGGAGGTGCCGCTAACTACACATGTGGTTGGCACCGTAACAAAGAGCGGAGGTAGAATCCCTACCTCAGATGCAGGCGTACAGTAAAACAGAACCAACCCGATATCACGTGATCAATCAACAGGTCCTAAAAGGTAAATCAGGTGTAAGTTCTCATATTATGCTAATCTACTTATAAGAGTCAGTTTTAGGTAGTCATTTCCAGGTATACTCATTTAATCAGGTTTGTCAGATATACAGGTCCAAGTTTATAATTACGCATGGTTTGTATACGTATAAAGGCGGGTACGGGTACTAATCGAGTTCGCAGCCTTGTGCTAACGAATAACACCTCGTGACGACGGAGGACGCAAGAACCAACCCAAAATACGCGTCGACACGAACTTCTAGGTTCGCCAGAAAGTTCACCGGAACAGTAGCGCCACCGCCACAGTGATCGCCGAAACTGTAACTTCGGTGACCGATTGGAATTTTCGGAGTGCCACAAGGTAGCCGCCGGCGAGGTGAGTCCGGCCGTACTATCAGTTTTCTAGGGAGACGCCGGAGACCGCGTAGATCTAAGGTCAAAGGCTCAGCGGTGCTGCTCGCGCACTTCGACGGAGCCAGAGAACAAGGCGTCGGAAATGCTTCGGAGAGGGGAGGAAAGGTTCGCCGAGACTGGAGGGAGCCTTGCCGAGGTCGCCGGAGAAGGAACGCACCTGATTTTGGCTCGCAGGCGTCTCTTGTCGGCACGTACGCGTGGAAGAAGGAAGGGACGAATGCGGCCAGATTTTCAGTCGTTGGACGGCGAAGGAACTCGCCGAACAAGGTGGAGGTGAGGGCAAGCGTCAATCGAAGAAGGAGGGCGGCGTTCGTTGTTCGTGATGGAGAGAGGCGTGGGCGGTGGTGAGAAATACAGGGGAAAAAGAGAAACGCAACAACGGGTGATGGGTGAAGGGATGGGTTTGGCCACCGTCTACAGCAACTTCCCATCACCCGATTAATTTACTATTATTTTATTTTAAAACTATTATCTCCTTTGTCCGTTTTTATCACGGATGTAACATTATATCCACCTTCAAAGAATTTGGTCCTCAAATTCAAAAACAAATTCATTAACAGTACTTAAATAGAATTACAAAAGTAGTAATACGACAGTCACTCGTACAGAATTCACTCGTCTAACTCCATCTCCGGAAATAGATCCGGATGTTTCTTCATGAACTCGTCCTCGCGTTCCCAGGTAGCCTCACTCTCGGGGTGGTGTCTCCATTTGAGTTTAATCAGGCTGATTACTTTATTTCTCAGCTTGTGCTCTTTGCGCTCTAAGATCTCTACAGGCATCTCGGCATACGTGGCATCTTCTTGGACATGGGCCGTACCAGAGCTCAACACATGAGATGGATCCGCGATGTATTTACGCAACATGGACACATGGAACACTAGATGAATATAAGATTACATCGGTGGAAGTGCTAAGCGGTATGCGATGGGTCCAACTCTCTCCAGTATCTCGAAAGGACCCATGTACCTCAGGGTTAACTTACTAGCATACCTGAATCTAGTCGTACCCTTCTTCGGAGAAATCCGAAGGAACACATGGTCACCGACATCAAATTCAAGTGGTCGCCGTCTCTTGTCTGTGTAACTCTTTTGTCGACTTTGGGCAGCTAATAATCTCCGTCTAATAATCTGAACTCTCTCGGCATCAAGTGCTAACATCGCCGGTCCCAACACACGACTTTCACCTGCTTCGTCCCATAGCACCAGAGATCTACACTTTCTTCCATACAAAGCCTCGAAAGGTGTCATCTGGATCGCCGAATGATAACTATTATTGTACGCAAATTCCCATAAGTGAAGATGGTACTCCCAACCATCCGTGAAGTCCAAAGTGATGGCTCGAAGCATGTCCTCTAAGGTCTGAATGGTCCTCTCAGACTGTCCATCAGTCTGCGGGGGAGAAGCCGTACTGAACTGCAGTTCAGTTCCCAAAGCCTTCTGCAACTAATCCAGAGCCGAGATGTGAATCGTGGGTCTCTGTCGGAAATGATGCTGGCAGGGACCCCATGCAGCCGTACAATCTCATTGTAGTACAACCTTGCCAGTTTATCCATCGATTAAGTCTTTCTAATAGGCAAGAAGTGGGCTGACTTGGTCAAACGGTCAACGATTATCCAGATCGAGTCATGGCTTGTGCATGACCTAGGAAGATCCGTCACGAAGCCCATGGTAATGTGTTCCCACTTCCACTCTGGAATAGGAATACTCTGTAAGAGCCTAGAAGGTTTCTTATGTTCAATTTTCACTTGTTGGCATACCAGACATCGCCCGACATACTCTGCCACATCTATTTTCATGCCTTCCCACCAATAGGATTTTCGAAGGTCATTATACATTTTCGAGGCACCAGGATGTACCGCAAATTTCGACTTGTGTGCTTCTGCCAGTAATTCTTCCTTAACTACCTCGGGTACACATAGGGGACTGTATCATCATCACAGCCAAACAACCATGCTCAGTGAGACACACAATCTCAACACATAAATCTGCCATCTGTTGTGCAAATTCAGTCGGTGTTACTCGCAAGTGAGCTAACACCCCTGCAGTCTTCCTACTTAGGGCGTCTGCGATAACATTGGCCTTACCCGGGTGGTAATTAAGCGTACAGTCATAGTCTTTGTGAAATTTCACCCATCTTTGCTGCCTTATACTTAATTCCTTCTGAGAAAACAAGTACTTTAGGCTTTGGTGATCCGCAAAGATTTCAAATGTCACACATTCTTCATCTTGGGTAATCACTTCTCGTTTAATGACATCCATTGCTAACTTTCTACTATTGCTATGGTAATTAATTTAATGCTTCACAAGAATTATCTTAAAAGAGCCTTATTGATCTTCTTTGTCAAGCATGTTCTACAAGAATTAGCATCACGCTGGTCTTTAACTACTACACATATCTATCCAATAATGTCGCTTAGAGAGTTACATTTTACCAACCTTATGAGAATAAGACTAGTTGGCACTCGACTTGTCTCGTAGCCTTGCACTAAGGCGTTTACATAGATGTAAGAAAAGACATCCCCACCGCTGGATGTACAGTAGAAACATCTTTAATAGGTAAGATACATGACATGTAGTGAAACTGACTAATACACAAAGTGATTGATTCCCTTATCATGGCACAACTGAGGCTCACCCTGGGGTTTGTAACCCTACACTCCTAGATTTTCTTCGTCACTGGAGCCTTCTATTTCGGGTATTAGGGAAAAATCACTAATCTCCTCATCAGATGAGGACGAGTTGATGGTTTGTTTCCATATAACCATGTTTGGTGTTTCACTAAATTTGTAGTAATAGGATCTATATTGTAGTATTCCGGCCTTAAAGATATATGTTCCATGTAGTGCGCTTCGTTGTATATATCAAGGGAGTGCCGGTTTGGCTCTACCAAATCATGCGCGACGATCGTCTCAGTGTAGATAATGCAGACCTATTTTCTTGGTTCAAATTGGGACGTCCATTTAGTAACACGTGGCATCTGGTTGTGTACTATCATTTCTATCTCAAGGATGAGCTCTGCAAGCTTCTTTCAACTTCTTTGGGAAGAAGTCTGGGATAAAGGCTTGGCGGTTTCTCAGCAGAGACCATTCTCGAATCATACCGTAGTTCCATAATTCTCGAACAAAGTGATAGTACCGAGGATTTAGTTTATAATATAGAATCCAAGAGGTTAAAAGACTTTTACCCTTTTCCTGGAATATGTGTATTTCCCGTTTTGGAGTAAACGCCATCATTTGCTCTTGGAGGGAGACCATCTTTTGAAAAGTCCTTTGATGTGCGAGGACCCTGATATTCCTACTAATCACTTCTGGTAGTGAGTTGAGGAATTTCTCTCTGAACGTCGGGGAGAGTATGATCTTTGCTTTGAACTTTTCATACTCTTCCTCTTGTCTTTCTTCCTCAGCCCTTGAGCATTCTCCCTGAAGTAAGGTAGGCATGGCCCTGCTTGGTGGAGTCATCATTCCAAGTTGTTACATTGTCTACTACAATAAGTGTACTTCTGACACGCTTGTCCAATAAGAACATCCAGTGGCAAAGGACATATGTATGCCTAGTGAAATGGATTCACTCTTGAGCTGTGGTTTGGGTGTAGTCTTGGAAGACTCTTT
>JANTFE010009890.1:0-10522 GCA_027562315.1 Costus pulverulentus
AGAATGATCAATGACCTCAAGTCAAGGGATCAATGCATCTCCTGTCACTTATGAGGATAACTCATGACACCAAGTCATAGCCTCATAGCGGGTCTATCCACTATATCCCCCATGATATACCCATGTGTCTGCGTTAGCACCACGTGCCTAACCATCCCACATACCAGTCTCACAAGTACCAAAGCTGTCCCATATCCACTAAGGTACATTGACTAGGGATAATTATTTGAGCACAGATCCAATCTGTCTCCAGGGACATTATCATGTAAGTACACAATCGCAGGTGTAGACAAACAATGATAACGACAATGCCAGAATGATATATAAATATCAATGTCAAGTAGTACATAAGTTGACCAAAACTAGGTCCTAGGGCATATACACCAACAGAAGTTAACTTTGTAAGTTTGATATCAAGCTCCCTCTTATAGTGGTATTGCACCTATAATTAAAGATTCATGCTAGGACTCTAGGGGAATAATGTGAAAAGAAAGGGGCAAAAAGGTAATTTCACCATATAGAGCATATGATATGCTAAGAGGGAATGTATTGCTCATTAGTGAAGTAGAGATTAAATGTAAGAAAGCATTGCTGGAATTGAAAGGAAGGGAATGAAATTGATTAAAGGTGAAAATAACTAGAAGGCGCCACCTCATGCTTGCATGAGATGGGTTTCACCACACGTTGACACCTCATGTTAGAGGATTCCTATGGGGGAAAAAATGAGGGAAATTAGGAAAAAAGTGTTTTTTGTCAGCACTTTTTGTTTGGCTTGAGGGTGAGAAGTGTAGAGGCGTTCAAGTGGCTCAAGTGGGAAAGAAGAGGAGAAAAGGCATAAAAACTTGACTTAAGGCAAGTTTCTACTTTTTGCCCTACATGTATGCTTGCAAAATGAGTATAATTTCGTATAAATGAGGATTTTGATTTATTGACATATAAGTTATTGAAATCACAATGAATTTTGTGTTAATACATAAATGAAGAGAATGGTAAAAGCATGGTTTATGGTGATTTGGTTACACAATTCTGACCTTGTGGTGGTTTTTGTGATGTAACTTTGTCTACGCAAATGAGCTTTCATTGAAACTTGATTTGTGTAAATGAAGACTTGAACATCTTTCCAACGCCTCTAATATTGTGTATACTTAATGAGATTTAGGGTCTCCAGTAGGTAGTAACCTCCAGAATCTTTGTGCAGTAATACCAAACTGACCTACTTGTGCTATTTTACTTATAACTTCTGATTGACAACTCGGTTTTGAGTAATTCCTATTTTCCACGAAAGTAGATTCAAAGATCTTTCCAACGGCTCATATATTGAATATCTTTGATATGCATCAGCACCTGAAACTGACTGCATTGTCTAGCTCGATGCCCTAAAATTTTTGGAAATAGGGCAGTTTGACATTTTGTTACTCTAACCATCATATCTTTTTGTATACATGGTGAAATGGCTTCAAAACAATTCTATTGGCACGGAGACTTGAATATGGTTTCAATGACTCCTATTTGGTATGATTATATGCAGAATGTCTATATGATTTGTTTGAATGACCTAGGCTGTCCACTTAAAATGTGGCCTTGCCTTATAACTCTTATGGTAGACTATGTTGTTATCCTTGTTCTTCACTTCAAGTTAAGAATTGATCAGATTTGTGATGAGTATTTGATTCATGACACTACCATTGTGCTTGACATTTGACCAAATGTTCCTATAGACTTTGATATGCACCTTTGATACTTTGTATCCATGATCATGATGTAAGGGCAATTGTATAAAGGCCAAATATGCCAATTTGTTACTTTGCTTTTGTTATGATACCATTGTTCTTTGGCCCTTACATCTTATGGTGGGAAAATTATTTAATCCCATTTCTGGGAATTATGGCTATGGATGTGGAACTAAGTGCTACATGGAGTAAAGTGCCACATTAGCAATAATGGGAGCCACCTCTAGAATCCCTCAATATTTGGTGATGGATGTGGAACTAAGTGCTACATGGGAAAAGTGCCACATTAGCAATAATGGGGGCCACCTCTTGAATCCATGGGAGCCACCTCTAGAATCCCTCCATTCACATTTGGTTGGGCCATGGCAAGCCCTTTGCCAGCTATTTGCTTTGTGGGCTTTCCCAAACATGGGTTAGTCTTGCTTCTAGATATGGAAGACTTTGTTTGTTTTGGTTCCCACTATTCTTTATATGATGCTTTGATAGAGACTTTTGACATTTGACACTCATAAGAGGATACCATATATTGCTATTATGACAGTTTGTTTTGAATACCATGAGATCATGACATTACCCTTGCTCCTATGCTTGAGTAGACCTTGCTAAGCTATTCATATGCTCTAGTTCTTCATGTTTTGAATGTCATAGTTTTGAGATATCAATTTGGTTGTACATTTTTATACTACTTACCATGAAAAGCTAGGTTCCAAAGTAATGATCATGAAAAATCTATGTTTCAAAGTAGTAACAAAATTATATTTTGTTCTATGGGCTTGGTGGATGATGCGTTGTATTTACACCATATTTTGTGTACATTTTAGATCATATTTTGAGCTTATTTGCATGGTTTTGTACTTATTTCGGTATTTTTACTTCACTTTGCATAGAATCTTCACTTTTCTTGGTTTTCTCAAAAATGTAGGTAAAATCACCAGAAAATGAAGGATTTCATGAGTTTTGAAGCCAAAGCATGATTCCTGAGCAGATCACGAGCTTACACGTCGTAATTCTTGGTTGGCAGTAATTTTTAGTTCGAGCAATGGGCGAAAAATGACTAAATATAGATATTTTCAGTTGCGAGAAGGACCGAGTGGTGAATCGCAACGTCTGATTTATTTCAGTTGAACCTTCGAATCCAATCACGAGAGTAGGTTGGATTCGTCTGAAGGATTTAACAGCTTTTCATAGAACTTAATGGGTTTAGTTAGGTTAACTGTCACGAGAGTAGGGAGTTAACTTAACTAAACACCGTATTACACTCCAAGAAGAGGTAATATGTACATTAGGAAAAGTTCCTTTCATGATAGATATTTTCTATTGATTGAGTAATCTTTATACGATTCATAATAGTCAGTGTGGTGAAACCCAGAAATCCCGATTCTCTTAGAACTTGAACCCTCTAAAAGCTGCTTTTGAATTGTTCATGCTTAGAAGTTCATCACCATAGCATACTTGGTTTGCTTAGATTCAAGCAAGTCGAGAAGTCAGTACTTAACTACGTAGTCCTCGTTGGGAATGATAATCTTTTTATTACTTCGATAATTCCTTGCACTTGCGGAACCCTATCAAGTTTTTGGCGCCATTGCCGGGGATTACGGCTAGTTAATATTGACTTATTAGATAAGTTTGGAGACTAAGCACTTTTTCTTTTTTTATTTTAGCATGGGTTTTTACTTTTCTTTTCTTTTTGACTGTTATTTTATCTTCTGTTTTGACTTACACATTGTATACCCAGAAATTCTCGAACAGGTACTCTAGTTCCAGCAGACCCAGAAATTGAATATACATTTCACTTTCGAAGGAGATTACAGTTTCAGACTCAGAAGATTTTTGAAGAAGGTGCAATGGCGACAAATAATTAGTCTCTGAGGGACTTTTTTGTACCGAATATTCAAGGCTTTAATTCCAGCATAGTTCGACCCAATGTAGAAGTAAACAACTTTGAGCTTAAACCAGCGTTGATGACGATGGTCCAGCAAAATAAATTTAGGGGATCCCCAAATCAAGACCCTAATCTACATCTAGCTATTTTTTTAGAATATTGTGATTCTATCAAAGTTAATGGAGTTTCATCTGACACTATACGACTGAGATTGTTCCCTTTTCTCTCATGGACCGTGCGAGAGCTTGGCTATATTCGCTGCCAGTAGGATCAATTACTACCTGGGACGAGCTTTCCAAAGCATTTCTGAACAAACACTTCCCACCTAACAAGACTGTTCAGCTGCGTAACAGGATCACTTGCTTTGCATAACAAGAGGGAGAATCACTGTATGATGCCTGGGATCGCTTCAAGGAGCTCTAGCGTATGAGCCCACACCATGGACTCCAAGCATGGGTGTTGATCCACATCTTTTATAATGGATTGGATTATAACACCATATTGATGGTGGACGCTGCGGCTGGAGGAACAATCATGAGCAAGGGTATGGAAGAGGCGACAGCTCTACTTGAGGATATGGCCATGAACCATAACCACTGGTCGAGTGAGCGAGGTACTACTTCCACGGGTTTTGGTAAGTATCATAACGATTCCTTGATATCTCTAGCGGCAAAGTTAGATTCATTGGCACAGAAGTTAGATTCTTTTTCCTTTCTCTCAGTTGCCATTAATTCAGTTTCCTGTTAAGTGTGTTGTGTAACAGGGCATGATTCATCCAACTGATGACCTCGCTGATGCGGTCAAGTAGCAAACATCTCGTGTGGATGCTCAATAACTACAAGGAGTGGTATGCAGTTGGATGAGCCCCAGATGCTTGAGGAAGAGATCACAACTGCTGTTGACAAGGAGCAATGCAAGTAATCACATCCTGATAAGGAAAAGCCTATTGAGGAAGAAAAAGAGAAATATGTGGGTCCACCTGCATATGTTCCACCTATTCCCTTTCCTCAGAGATTAGCCAAGGCAAAGTTGGATAAGCAGTTTGGAAAATTCCTGGAGGTATTGAAAAAATTATACATTAACATTCCTTTCACAGAAGCTCTGTCACAGATGCCTACCTATGCAAAGTTTTTAAAAGATATACTCTCTAATAAGTGAAAGATTGAAGAATATGGAACTGTGTCACTCACAGAGGAATGCAGTGCGATAATACAGAACAAGATTTCTCAAAAGTTGAAAGATCCAGAAGCTTCTCAATTCCCTACCAGATCGGCAATATGTCTTTTGAAGGGGCCTTATGTGATTTGGGCACAAGTGTCAGTTTGATGCCCCTGTCAATCTGTAGGAAACTCGACATAGGCGACATGAAGCCAACCAATATCACATTACAATTGGCTGACTGATTTATTCGACGACCTATTGGAAAATTGTAAGATGTTCCCATAGAAGTTCGTCAATTTTTTGTACCTGTGGATTTTGTAGTGTTGGAAATGGAGGAAGACTTAAGAGTACCAATTTTTTTGGGGAGGCCGTTTTTGGCCACTGCAGGCGCTGTTGTTGATGTGGAGAGAAGGAGACTAACTGTTGTATCCCAAGTTGTTTGGCATGTACCTTGGACTAATCCCCGGCAATGGCGCCAAAAACTTGTTGTGTCCGCAAGTACACGGATACTCGAAGTAATAAAGAAAGATATCAAACCACAGAGACCTTATTGTTAAGTACCAAATAGTTGTATTCCTACTAGTTAAGCAACCAAATAATAGCAAAGCAATGATGGAAAACACACGAAATCAGATAATTAGAGAGAAACATTGGGACTAGGGTTTCATCCTCCTTAATTCTAATGACTAGATTTAAATAAAAGGTCATCAGACTAATCTTGTCATGATAAATACTTAATTTACTTGATAAAGAGATCATCTCACTTTCGTGCAGATAATCATGCAAGGAGTAATCCTCGCTTTCGCACAAGATCTATCCCAATGCTAAAGATAAGTAAATCATCAATCAAAGAACTCGAGATCACTTTCGTGCATCTGAATTCTAAGTTGATTGTCTCAAGTGGAATCTCAAGGATCACTTTTGTGCATCCGAGACTCAACACAAGTTCTACTTATGGTTCTCCAACGTTTTGATCCTCACTTTCATTCAAGATCTCCATGTTTGACAACTCGACTCTACCCACTAGATTCAAATTATCATCACGGCAATAAGATCACTAAAATCAAATAATTAAGAACTAACCTAAGAGAGTTCCTAATATGCAATTATAGGGTTCCAAGTTCTCAAGCAAGTCAACTTTCGGTCGTTATTGCGAGAACTCTAAAACATGAATAATAACATGAATTTATGGAGAATCAAAGACAAACAATCACATAAGCAGAATCATCATAATAAAACTATTCTGACAAAAATAAAGTCATATAATCATTAAGAAATCAAAGGGTAGTACACCCCAAGTCCCAAAGATGTTAAGCTTGCATGGAAGAAGAATTACAATAAAGCATATTTTCAAAGTGTCAAAAATTGAAGAAGGGAAGAAGAAAAGTTATAAAACAGGTGCTGTAATGATTCATTACAGCACCGTAATTTGCAGCAGAACTCGATGAACAGTGCTGTCACCACCGATTTCATCAATTTCTCTTCTGATCAATCTCCTTTTCCTCTAAAACTTTTGGGGTGTTGTCTTCTCCTCCAGGCGAAGCTTTTGAGTGAAAATCATGGCCTGAGGTGCCCTCTACGCCTCTCGGAAAGAGGGCAAACCCTAACTGCCTCTCTATCGATTGCTCCCTCAATACTAGATAAACATTCCTCTTTCTAGTTCGTGTGTCTTCTCCTCTTTAAGTTGAGTCTGTAGCATCTTTTAGATCTCAATTTGGAGGTCTGGATCAAAAGTTATGGTCCGCGCAAGTTTCGGGGTCGTAAAAATCGCGTTTTTGAATGGAAATTACGACCGTAAACTATTTTACTGCAGTGCCGTATTTTAGTTATATGAACCCTGTGTCAAAATTACAGCCCGTAAAAGTTATTGTGGTAGTGCCGTAAAATCTGATGAGTTCTCTGGTCTGAAATCTCTAATAAATACGGCACCGTGAAATGGTTTACGGTCGTGCCGTAAAATCAGCAAAAGTCTCTGGTTTGAAACGCTCCAAAATACGGCCTGTAAAATGGTTTACGACAGTGCCATATTTTCAACAAAATCTTCTGTTCATAATTTCTCCAAATTACGGTAGTGGCTCGATATTATGGTAGCGTACAAAAATACGGTACTGTTATATATATTACGGCACTACCATATTTGGGTGAGTTGCTCCGTTTTGCGTGAAATTTATCGGGTGATCTCCTCTTGATGATTGTAACTCTTCTATGTCTTTGATTTTGCTTGAAAACGCCTCAAAATAGTGTCTTTTTATCTGAAAATCATGAAAAACCAAAATAGAAGTAGATTTTGCAATATTTGATAATTTTGGCATAAAAATAAGCAAAAGATCTTCAATTGAGCATGAAAAGATATATAAAATGATACAAAATATACTATATATTTTGGTGTCATAAAAAACATAAGGCTCAAACTTTGCTTGTCCTCAAGCAAAAATAAAAAATTGATTAAAAGAATAACCTTTTCATGCTCAATAAATTTCTAAAATACAATCATCAATGAAAATTTTCATCAATTGTTTCGCAAAACTTCAAATAAACATATCATTCTTAGAATTCAATCATCTAGATCCATAACTCAATTAAATAAAACTTTGCAACTTGTATAATAAATATAATTTTCAATCTCATGATTTCACCTAGTTTTCAGTTCAAATCTATCATGCATTTGTTTACAGCAATTAGGTTTCCAAGATCTTTTTCCACACATAAATTTTATTTTTTTTATGCATTTTGTTTGTTTTTGTAAAGACGGCATGTACCCACTTAGATACACACTTTTTATTTTTGACTTTAACTCTTATCTTCGGTACCACTGTCAATTTGTATAGTGCCAAATAGAGGAGTTTTATTCTTTTTATCTCTCATTATTTTTCATGCATAGACTTCAACCCAAGTCTTAGGTACCACTATCAATTTTACATAGTGCCAAGTAGGGGAGTCTCTCACTATTTTTATGGATCTTGGATTCTTATTTCCCAACAAATAGCAAAAATAGACTAAACATCTACTAGGTTGATCAATTGATCTCAATTCTCAAATCATACTCATATACTCATTTTATTCAAAGGAGTAGTTTCACCTTTAGATCATATTCCTCAAATAATGCATCTACCCAAAATTTCATGCATCAACCAATGTCAAATTTCAGAGATAGATATGCATTGAAGAAATAAATCTAACATGATAGGGTTTTTCTCTAATCATGAATTTGAATCCATTAATCATCAATCAATCAAGTCATCAACAATTTAAAATAAGAATATACTCATCATCATCGCAAAATATCATCGTAAACACTAAATATATCATCATGTATACTACAACCATATCAAAGATAACTCATCTGAATATCGAAATATCATAATACAACCCCATCGAAATAGTAGAAATCAGTATCATCATAATCATCATACAACCACATCGAAAAGAAAGATAAGCATGTGAAATAGAATAGCAGTGTCGGTGGTCATAGAGGTGTAGAAGCATCAAACTCAAACAATTAATGTTCAAAAGTGTAAAATGATAGATTCAAGAGACCATATCGAGTAGAAACCTCAGTGAGTGATACATCTAAAGTAAATCAAAGATGCAACTATATGAAATAATCATGAATAAGAGAGTGCAAACAATACTCACAAAACTATATAGCAAGCTTTGACCAAAATTACATAAGGCTCAGACCAAAATAGTGTCGAGGCAGATGTTGCAAGGTCCATAGATGTGCCTTTTGAAAATTTTTCCTGTACAATTTAAGATACATAAGGCTCAGTCTAAAAATAGTCTCTAAAAATAATAATGATAAAAAATAATTTTCTCAAGAAAGAATTAGAGATATCATCGATGATCCAGAAAAGTGCTAGTGGAATGAGCTGATGCAGCTGAGAAGCAAAAGTGGAATATAGGCTAGCTGAAGAGCTCCTAGCAATGATGGTGATGCCGACAGTAGAGTGAGTAATCTCTAGTGGCCTGCTAGAGACTACAGTCCTGGAGGTGAGATCATCAGCCAGTGGGTGCCAAAAATAATGCTGCATAGTTAAAAAAAATATCGGTCACTAAGGAAGAGTCTATTGCATAAATAAATCTAATCAATGGAAATAGAGGCAGTAGAGGAAGTAAGAGTCTGCAGATGGTATAATCCAGTGTTGACGGCTGGAAACAGTGATGTCAAAGGCAGATGCAGTGGTGGCTAGAGGTGGAAGACGGTTGCTCTTGATGATTTCTGGATTTGGAGCCAAAAGAAGCAATAACAAGTAGAAAGCAAACCAAGAAATTTTTGAATTTTTTATGAAAAGTAGCCATACCAAAAAATAAAGTTTAATGATCCAAAAGGAAAATGGACAGAACCATCTAATAGAATGAAACTCGTTCTTTTCATATGTATAAAAATCAAAGGATCAAAATCTATTAAGAATTTAGGGCATCAGTAGAGAGAAGGTTACTTAGATTAAAAAACTGCACAAAAGTTAATCAGATTCGAAAAGTTCCTATATTTCCTAGAATGGTTAGTAAATATTTTCATAAAAATAATTAATCCACAAGATAGAATGACACATGTTCTTTATATTCCATGTGAAAAATCTGGGTTTCAAGTTATTTAAGCATCTTAAAAACTTACAGCGAAAGTGCTAATCAGAATAGTCAAAAGAAAACTGCTGCAGAAATAAATCAGAATCGAAAAGATGCTATGTGTTTTAAAATGATCCATGAACTTTAAAATTTAGAAAAAATATCCAGATGATAGACAAAGATGAGTACTTCAATGTTATGCCAAAGATCAAAATTTTTCCTAGCCCAGTTTCTTAAAATTGCAGCGAGAAAACACCTAGTCAAGTGAGAAGAATGCAGAAAGCAGGTTTCAAATTACGGCACCGTAAAGCACATTACGGTATTGCCGTATTTTTCAAAAAACTCTCCGGAAGGAAATCACTCAAAATTACGGCACGTGAAAGACATTACGGCCCTGCCGTAAAAATCATTAAACTTTATGTCAAAAACGGACCAAAAATACGGTACCGTAAAACTAATTACGGCGGTGCCGTATTATGCGCCAAAACTTGTTTTCACCAACAAAAAGAGAAGAAAAATTATTTCTAAAAATAAACTAAAATAAAAGAAACAAAGCTAAACAAGAGTGCTTGGGTTACCTCCCAAGAAGCAATAATTTTAGATCCATAGCTTGACCAAAAATTAAATATCATGGTGAAGCAGGGGAATCAGTACCAAAATAAATAGCAAATAATTTTCTGCATTTTCTTTGTCCAAAAAGTTTAGCCACTAATCCAAAAATCCAGAATTGCATATAAATCACAATCAAAGTGGCTTTCTTAAATATGCAGAAATCAAGATATTCAAAATTTTCAACTCTACTAAAAGGATATTCAATAATCTTCCTAAATTTGTCAGTAAGCAAAATCATAAGTCCTTTCTTCAAATTCATGTCTTCAATTGCAATAGGACTTTGATCACAAGATATAAACATTGGATCATCAAAATAAGTTTTATGTCTTTCATTAGATTCCTCAATAAAGCTCAAATTTTTAGATACATCAAAAGATTCAACAAAAGATATGGGCAAAACATCAGAGTGAGATTCATTAGTGTTTGTAACATTCAAATTTTTATCAATTTCCTCAGGCTCACAATTGATGGAGGGGCCAACCCTGCCCCAAGGAGGTCTGGAAGGACTAGGAGGAAGCCCATCAGATATGGCTTTCCCTCCTAGGTCATCTTTCTTACCTTATTTGCACTT
>JANTFE010009900.1:10331-23205 GCA_027562315.1 Costus pulverulentus
ATGGCTTGGGCTGATTTGGTTTGGACTTTGAACCAAACGCAATTGGATTGCATTGGCTTGAACCGGTTCACATGCGTGAACGCTTGGTTCAATGCATGCAAGCGTTTTAGCGGTTTCGTTGAGTGGGCGCATGTCTTCATGGCTTTCTATTTTTAGAAAGCATGTAACGCCACTTACATCCGAACGCCTCAACGCCACCTCTTCTAATCCGAACGCCTCTCCCCTTCGGTGTTAGAGAAGTTCTTGACGAGAAGGAAGTGTGCATCGCCAAGCCGGTTCTCTCAATCTCCTTCACACGACAAGATCTCCTTAGAACCTTGCTAGCACAAGGAGCACTAAGGGAGTAGGCGACATCATTTGTGTGTGCACCATTTGGAGGAGAAGCGCTTGAGTCTCTTCTTCCTAGACGCCATCCAAGTAATGGCTTTGGTAAGAATCGATTCCTTGATTCTTGTTTGCAATCGTAATATAAGTTGGTCATATAATATGCAAAGATCCTAGAAACCCCCTTTCCGCTGCATGAAAACTCCATATGCGCCTATCTAGGGTTTCGCTCCCCCTTGAAGGGGACCCTTACACCATGTACTCAAGATAATTGTGTATGTGGATCATCTCAGGAGACTGGGACACACTATAGATAACGAGCTGGTCATGGATCTTATTCTGCAGTCCCTGCCCTCGAACTTCAGTCCGTTTATCATAAATTTTAACATGAACCGGATTGAGTGCACTAGGGAAGAATTGTTGAATACGCTCCAAACGACCGAGCGTGAGAAGGGTAAGTCCAAACTCAATTATGTTCTTTTGGTCCCAGCAAACAAAAAGATGAAGACAAATGGTAAGGCACGTGCTAAGGGCAGTGCCAAAGGTCCTACCAAAGCACTGTAAAAAAAGGCCAAAAAGTCAAAGGAACAGAGGTGCTTCCACTGTGGCAAGCAGGGTCACTAGAGGAGGGATTGCAAGCAACTCCAGAATGAGGAGAAGAAAGGCAAGGCCTTGTATTCTAGCTCAGGTATTTATGTTACCAAAGTCAACATTTCTACTTCTATGTCATGTGTATTGGATACTGCATGCGGAGCTCATATTTGTACAAATATGTAGGGGCTCAAGAAAAGTAGATCAGTGCGGTCTGTAGAGATTGACTTACGAGTTAAAAATGAGGCACAGGTTGCTGCTGTTGCTGTAGGTGTTTTGACTCTCTTCCTGCCTTCTGGACTTCAATTAGAGCTATATCATTGCTATTATGCACCTTCGCTTACTATGAACATTGTATCCATTCCTTGCGTGTCAAGGAAAGGATTTAAATTTGAAATAAAGGAGTACTTTTATTCTTTTTCATGTGCAAATATGTTTTATGGGAAGGGTACTTTGTGCAATGGTTTATATGTCTTGAACATGGATAGCTCTATTTATAACATAAATAATAAAAGGATCAAACTGAGTGGTTCAGTTGGTGCATTCCTTTGGCATTGTCGATTAGCTCATATAAACAAGAATCGCATTCAACAACTCCATGCAAATAGGTTGTTAGATTCAACCTCCTTGGAGGAGTTTGATACATGTGAGACTTGTTTATTAGGGAAGATGACAAAAGTGCCCTTCACCAAGACTGGTGAGAGGACAAGAGGTTTGTTGGATCTTGTACACAGTGATGTGTGTGGGCCATTCAGTAAATAAGCCAGAGGATGTTGGGAAACCTCGAGAATATTTTATAATTTTTGACGTTACAGATTACATACGTAGTGGAAAAATATCCCCGAAACAGGCCAGTCCCAAAAACCCAGTGAAGATCATCATGCGAGGGGGTTGACACGATGTGATGGAAAGTACCTAGAGCAAGAGGAGGCCGATGTCGAGGTAGGCGCCCAAGTGTTCGCCCTCTGCAGTCTCACACACATGGATGCCTCGAGCCCGCTTCTTCTACGCCCGGTGATAGCCTCGGGATGAATCGGGAAGAAGATCCAAGCCTTAGATCACCTCCTTTAAGCCTTGCGCCACCTTCAACAAAAGTTGCACCAATGGAAGAGAAGGAAGAGGGAGATGCCACTATGTCCAAGGGTTCCTTGCGCCATGAGGGAAGGAAGATGGTTGCTTGTGGCTATGGAGGAAGAGATGCGTGCGCCAATGAGAAGTTTCTTGCTCTCGCCCTTATGCTTGCTCACGCCAATATGATGATGTGTAAGGACTCTCGCATGCATCTAGATATATAGATGGAAGAGGCAGCATAGCAAGAGGTTTGGAGGTGCAAATTATCAAGAGGAATTCGGCTAGGGTTAGGGCTTGGGTGAAATTAGGGTTTGAGCTAAGGAAAGCCTCCAAGGAATTTCCATAAACCTCTCCTAATCACCAAGCACTTTCTATACATGTCCAACATGCCTCATGAACCCCATCCCTTTCCATAGAGGCAAGGTCACCATCCAAGGTAGAAGGGGGAGGCGCCTAAAGCTTCCTAATGAAGCAAAGGCGCAAACTTCTCCCCATTATACCCACCAATGGGAGAAGTTTTCTCCCCATTATACCCTTTTAGCCTATTATCTCTTCATGACAACTTGTTATTGGGCCTCATTGGGTAATGACCTAGCCCAAACTTCATTACATGGGTTGATTAAGCCATTGGATCCAATCCAATGCAACCCTAATCCAAATTTGACCAACCATGGTCATATATGGGTCAACATACCAAAAATGAAGTTTGGCTCTAATAACTCTCTTCCATCTCATCAGGCCCATTGGTGTTGATGAAATCTCCCAAATAGATCTGAGCTATTCAATAACTCGATCATAAGACTTCCCGATCAATACGAGAATTCGAGTATCAAGGTGTGTGACCCTATAGGTTCCTCTAACATTGGCAGTGCTGACCAAAGGTCACCACAAGCAGTGAGTGGCACCTAGCAGTTCAACACTGCTACCCAAGTCATCGGAATGGATATCGACATCGACATCCCCACCATCGCAACTAGGTACAGATACATTATAGTCCCTTTGCCAAACTGATATCCGATTGGACAAGTGTATCATCACTTGTTTTCATTCAATCTCATTGTCATGACTAATCAGGTTCTCACCTGGGTATGACCATACACTCTCTGTCATAGAACTATAGAGGAGCTCCATGGATATCAAGCTTCCCTTAGGAAGGGGCAAATACTCTGTCTGTACATTGACCTTCTCATATGGGTTGCGACATACTCAATGACAACTGCTATAACCTCCCAACTACGGCGAGGTGTTATGTTGCATCAAAGCATGTCCCTAACCATATAGAAGAGTCAATGACCTCAAGTCTAAGGATCAATGCATCTCCTATCACTTGTGAGGATAACTCATGACACTAAGTCATTGCCTCACAGTGGGTCGGTCCAGTATATCCATCACTGATATACCCATATGTCTGCGTTAGCACCTCGTGCCTAACTAGCCCATATACTAGTCTCTCAAGTACCATAGTTGTCTCATCTCCACTAAGGTATATTGACTAGGGACAACCATTTGAGCACAGATCCAATCTGTCTCCAGGGACATTAACATGTAAGTACATAATCGCAGGTGTAGACAAACAATGATTACGACTATGCACGAATGATATATAAATATCAGAGAGAAGTAGCACAAAGATGGACCAATACTAGGTCTCATATCATATACACCAACAATCTCCCACTTGCACTAAGACCTAGAGGTTGAGGAATCTCAACATATCCCTAGCGTGACCATCATGCTTCTACTGCGCAAATGCGTTGGTCAATGGGTCTGCTAGATTGTTTTCTGTGTCAACTCTACTAATCTTGACATCACCTCGGTCAATGATCTCTCTAATCTGGTGAAATCTCCTGAGTATGTGTTTGGACCTTTGATGAGACCGTGGTTCCTTAGCTTGTGCATTTGCCTCATTGTTGTCACAATAGAGCTCAATGGGATCGGCTGCACTAGGAACCACCTGAAGTTCATAAATGAACTTCCTTATCCAAACGGCTTTTTTGGCTGCCTTATAAGTGGCCACATACTCCGCCTCGGTTGTAGAATTAGCTATGGTGGATTGCTTGAAGCTCTTCCAGCATACAGCGCCTCCATTCAGCTTAAAGACATAACCGGCCTGTGATCTAAAGTCGTCTGGGTCAGACTGGAATGACGCATCAGTGTAGACCTAAATACTGAGCTCTTCCTATCCCCTGTAGACCAAAAATAGATCCTTAGTTCTTCTTAAATACTTTAGAATGTTCTTTACAGCCACCTAGTGCTGTAGACCCGGATTGGACTTGTATCGGCTGGTTATGCTCATAGCATAAGCCACATCTGGTCTAGTATACAACATTGCACACATGATCGAGCCTACTGCCAAAGTATAGGGCACTCGACTCATTTCATCCCACTCAGCCTCTATGGTGGGACACTGGCTCTTTGAGAGGGTAAGGTCATGCCTCACTGGAAGGTATCCTTTCTTGGATTGCTCCATATAGAACCTTTCCAGGACCTTATCAATGTAGGTACTTTGACTAAGGGCGGCCTCCCCTAAGTCTTTCATCTCGAAACACTTCCCCAACCTTGTCTTCATATACTGAAGACTAGGGATATCATTTCTGATGAGTAGTATGCCATCGACATATAAGGCTAGAAAAGTCACCAAGCTCCCACTAAATTTTATGTATACACAGGCGTCATCTTCACTTTTAGTAAAGCCATAATCTCTCATGGCTTCATCAAACCGAAGATTCCAACTTCGAGATGCTTGCTTCAATCCGTAAATGGATTTCTTTACCCTGCAGACCTTATTGGCTTTTGTAGGATGGATGAAGCCATTAGGTTGTGTTATATACACATCCTCTGTCAGCTTCCCATTAAGGAACGCTGTCTTAACATCCATCTGTCATATCTCATAGTCATGATATGTAGCTACAACAAGCAGAAGCTGAATGGATTTGATCATAGCAACTGGCGAAATGGTTTCATCATAGTCTACCCCATGGACTTTTCTGAATCCTTTAGCCACTAGTCTACCTTTATATGTAACTATATTGCCATCCATGTCGGTCTTCCTCTTGAAGACTCATTTGCACCCTATGGGTTTTACCCTATCAGGCAGTTCAACCAAATCTTAGACTTGGTTGACTGACATGGAATCTATCACGGATCGCATGGCTTCAAACCATCTCTCAGTGTCCTGTCCACTGACCACCTCATCATAGGTCCTGGGCTCATCCTCAATGATGAAGATCTCGTCGTGTTCGGTCTGCAGCGACCCATACCTCTCAGGTGCATGACGAATCCTCCCAGACCTATGTGGGACCTGTGTCTAAGCCTCAGGCTGCCTAGTAATAACATGGAAATTCATAGTATATTTTGTGTCATTTGATTGGACTTTTGTGTTGTATTCATGTTCTTTTGCTTGTTTTTAAGCCTTATTTGTCAAATATTATAGAATCTACACTGTTTCTTATTTGTCATCATTTTTAAGTAAAAGTGCCAGATTTTGATGGATTTTGAAAGATATGAGCACATGAATGGATTCCATACGTCGAGACGAAACCGCCCGTCAATTTTCATGCAAATCAGAGATAGTCAGAAAATTACACCCCTACCGTAATTAATTTTATGGGTGTAATTTTTTGCTTGCATTACACCACTGCCGTAATATTTTCCATAGGCCATAATTTCTACCCATAAATACACAGAAGAAAATACGGCACTGCCATAATTATTTTTACAGGCCGTAATTTCTAACCTAGAATTCACAGAACGAAAAAACGGTAGTGTCGTAATTAAAATTACGGGCCGTAATTATATTTTTGAACGAGTCTTCCGCTGCCTCCAAAATCTATTTTTTTTTTTGAAGCCAAATTAGAAAGATCTGAGGCATGATTTCAAAATCCGTAAAAAGGGGATCGTTTTATAAGAGAAGGAGAGAATTTGAGGACAAGGAGGATCGAATTTCATCACCAATCAAGGGAGAAATTAAGAGAGGCGTCCCTAGGGCTCGGACTCTCGCCGAGAGGTGTAGAGGTAACCTTTGGCGGCAAAATTTATAGGAGAGCTTCGCCCATAGGAGGAGATGATACACTAGAAATTTTAGATCGAAAGGAGTCCAATCGAAGAAAAAAAAATCGTAGCTGGAAGTAGAAATCACGGGGTTGTGTAAATTTTTACACCCCCCCCCCCCCATGAAATGAGTAATTTTTCTATTCTCCCTCTGTCGAATTATGATTTTTCAATGAATTTCTATTGTATTTTTAATTCCATGGTTGCGTAACTTTCTTTTGGGAAAGAGGGTGTAATCCCCTTAATTTCATAATGACTAGATGATCCTTGATTCGTCAGGGAACTTTTGTTATGATAATTCTACTTATGTGATGATTGCTTTTAATTCTTTCTACTTTCATATTATTAGCATGTATTGGAGTTTTTGTGATATGGACTGAAAAGTGACTTGCAAAACTTGGAACCCTAAAATTGAGATTTAGGAACTCATCATAAGAAATTAGGTTTGTTTTTATTTCTAGATTTTAGAAATTTATTGCCTTGTTAATTATCTAATACAGGAAGAATTATTGAATTAAACATGAAGATATTGTAAGAAATTAAGTATCAAATCATTGGAGAACCTTAAGTAGAACCTATGAAACTACAGTATGAAAGTATTTAATTTTCACTTAAGATGATTGACACAGAGTTTGGATGCATGAAACTGATGTTTGATTTCTTTGTCAGTGATTTACTTATCTTTAGCATCAAATTAATCTTGTGCGAAAGTGATGATTGATTCTTTGTAAATTGTCTGCATAAAAGCGAGATGATTTCTTTATAAAGTAAATTATATTTTTATCATAATAAGAGTGGACTAACGATGCGCATATTTCCTTTTATTCATAGAAATTAAGGTGGACGAAACCCTAGTCCCAGCTTTTCTCTCCCACTCTTCGTATACTTTCCGATCATTTGCTAACATTGTATTCGGTTTGCTTAGCTAGTGAGAAAAAAACTATTCGGTACTTAACACGTAGGTCTCTGTCGTTCGATATCTTTTTATTACTTCGAAGTATCCGTGCACTTGCGGACACAACAAGTTTTTGGCGCCCTTGCCAGGGACCTTAGTTTTGTTAATATCAAAATAGTTGTTAATATTGCTAGAATATGTTTTATTTGTTTTAGATTTAACTTTGTTTTTTGTTTTTGTAGGTTTTGGATTTTCACAAGTTGTGACAGAACTGTGATTTCTGAAATTTTTGAATTTACTTATATTTTATATTTTCTATTTTTTTATATATTTTGAGAAAATAAAAAAATTTGATTGATTGGTGTTGGATAATCTCTTTATTTCCTGTGAACTCTGAGATCACGATTTTTTTTGTTGTATAGAAAAGCTTTGGTTTGAAGATATGTCTTTTAATCATGTCTCGTGGACAATTGAAAGAGGTGAGGTGTATATGCCACAAGGTAAGTATGAAGATGATTCATGGTACACTCTTGCAGATAAGTTAGATTATTTGGCTTATAAATTAGACTCTTATATGCACCCTCTTATGACATCTTATTCTCCTATTAAATGTGATATTTGTGGATGTTTTGATCATTATACTTCTGATTGCCAATTTTTAATTCCTCCAAATCCCAATTCACCATGGTATCAAGATGATCAATATTATTCTAGATGGGAAAATCACCAAACTTCTTTTTATGAGGATTGCTCAAATCATATTTCTGAACCATACTTTGAGGATACTGAAAAATCTAGCTTAGAGATAATGTTTGAAAAGTTAATGAAAAAAAGTGAGGAGGCACATGAGACCCTTAAACACATGAATTCTAGGATGGATAATATGAGTGCTCATTTTGAAATGCTAGGAACCCATATAGCACAAGGTAGTTTACCTGAATTTGATTTAAAAACAGAGGAAATTGATTCTCGTGATTCTGAAGTTGAATTTGAAAATTCTCACTCTCATTCTGATAATTATGAAATTGATTCATTTGATGATAAATTGTTTGTGGTTAAATCTGATGAAATTGAAAAAGATTTGAAAATTACTGATGACTCTGAAATTGATTCTTTTGATGATGAATTATTTGTGGAAAGACATGATGAAATTGATTTACAAAAGTCCCCCTCTGATCTTAGTGATAATTTTGAAATTGATGATAAGTTATTTGTTGTGAGATCTAATTCTATTAATACTGAAATTGATTCTTTTGCAAACCTTGATGAATTACACTCTAATTTTGATGATTCTGAAATTGATTATTTTGATAAATTATATGATGAAAGGTATGAGGACATTGATTTTGAAAAGTCTCATTTTGATTTTGATGGTAATTTTGAAATTGATAAATTATTTGATGAAGGGCATGAGGAATTTGAAAAATATTTGAAAATTATGAACACTGATGAATCTCACTCTGATGTTTTGCACATATCTATTGTTCAACTTTCTGGTTCATTTGAAAAATTATGCTTTATTGATGAATCTAATGTGAGACAGAAAGACTATTTTAATGATCCAATACTTGAATCTTTTGATCGAAGTCCTATTGCAATTGAAAATATAAATTTGATGAAAGGACTAACGATTTTACTTTCTGATAAATATAGGAAGATCATTAAATACCCTTGGAGTGGAATTGAAAATTTTGATTTTGATTTCTGCATATTTGAGAAAGCCATGTCGATCGTGATTTATATAAAATTTTGGATGTTTTGATTAGTGGCTAAACTTTTATTTTGGTTTATTTTTAGAACTAATTATTCTTTTCTTTTTGCAGGAAAAATCAAATTTTGTGCAAAATACGACACTATCGTAATGAAAATTACGGGTCGTAATTTTGGATATTTTTTGTCCAGAACCTTTTGAGAGTTTTGCGGCAGTACCATAAGCAATTTTTCGTGCCGTAATTTTGATTTATTTTAGACCAAAAAGTTTTGCGTCCTTTACGGTACTACCGTAAGGAATTTCATGGGCCGTAATTTTCAGTAAATTTAATCCAAAAGGTTTTCGCATTTTCACAGTAGTACCATATTGATATCACAACCCATATTTTTCAAACCGAATAATTTACGGTAGTGCCATAAAGCAAATTATAGTCATAATTATATTTGATCTATTGAAATCCGCTACCGTGTTTTTCGCCCATGATTTTCATGAATTTGCACCGACTCTTTGATTTGAACTTCTATTTGTTTTCCAAACTGGTGCTCGACTTAGATCTGCTAGCGTTGTCGAGCTCTTTCTCGTCGGTCTTGCTTTTAGTATCTCTCTGCTCTATTTCCCTACCAGCACCAGTTTTCTTCGGCAACAGCTTTGTCTTCAATGGCTGTCGCTTGCAGCCTCTTCTCCAGATTTTCCACCAGTTTGTCATCCGCAGCAATGCCTTAGATCCTGCAACCAACAGCCACAAGCGACATCTCCAAAGTTACCCTGCTCCATCTTCCTGTCGCCAGCAGCCGAGATCCTCATCAGCTACTCTGATTTCCTCAGTCAATAGTGGGATTTCGAGCAATGACTTGCCTCAGTCAATCACTTCCTTGTTCGATTCAGACTAGTGGCCGCCGAGCGCCGGCTTCCAGTGATTGTGATAGATTTCTTCTAGGTGACGCCTTTCGCGAGCAGCTATTCTTCTTTGGCAGACCAAATGATCAGCCAACTACTTCCATCATCAGACCGCTAGCAAACATCTTCATCCTCAGATCTTCTGCTGCTTCTGGTTCGATTGTCATCAGCATCTGTTTTTGCAAGTCGCCTTCTTCTTCTAATCTACAGTCACCGACGTTGATGTCTTCTAGTGACAACTAACAATATCTCTTTGATCCAGCTAGAGAATCACTACAGCTCGTTTCTAGCAGCCGTAGTTGTCATTTCCTCTGTCTCTAGCCTGCACCAGCCATCATCTTTATTTCAAATAATAGGTTATAGCATCTCTTAGCCTGACAGCAGCTCTGCTTCCTTTCAGCCACCAGCTTGTATCTCCGAAGACTTCTATTTCCTAGGCGGCAGCAAGCTTCTTTCACCACCTTCATCTCTGCCGCTTGCATTCTATTACCGCTGACAATCTAGAAATCCAGCCTCCTTCTGTAGCTTTTTATCTAGATTTGCAGCGCCTCTAATTACCAGCCACTACCGCTTCTTCTGCGTTTGTATCTTCAGATCTCCCAGCCGGCAATCTATTACATCGCCATCCACCAGAAAAATTTACCGGAGCACCAGCAGCAGCCTCTTACTTTTTCTGCTACCTCTATTTGCATTGATTTTATTTTTGCAGCAGAATCTTCATTTAGTGACTCTAATTTTTTTTCAGCTGTACAATATTATTTCTTGCCGCCCGCCAACCGACGACTTTCCCTCCAGGACTGTAGTCTCTAGCAGGCCACTACAGACTACTCATCAACACTCTACTGTCGGCACCATCATCTTTATTGCTAGCAGCTCTTTAGCTAACATCTGTTCCACCTCTACTTCTCGTCTGCATTAGCTCTTTCCACCGGCACCCTCTTCGGACCTCCAGCGATATCTCTGATTACACTTTGAGAAAAATATTATTTTTTGTTTAGGTAAGATAATATTTTTGGTCTGAGCCTTATGTATCTAAAAATTGCGCAGGTAAAATTTTCATAAGGCGCATCTTTGAGGATGGTTTAGCCGCACCTGCCCCGATGCTACACCCTGGACAACGATTGAGTTTGCTATATAGTTTTGTGAGTATCGTTTGCACTTTCTAATGATCTTATTCGATATGATTGTATGGTGTTGCTACTTGATTTGTTTTGCTATTTTCTATGATTGTATCACTTACTGAGATTTCTATTCAATGTCATTGCTTGAATCTATCATTTTACACTTTTCACTATGATTGTATGAGTTTGATGCTTCACACCTTTTGCATTGATATTGACATTTTTTATATTTAAAATTTGTATGACTTGAATCCATGTGATAAGAGGTCTGTTGATTAAATACTGATGATAAATGTATATGCATGTCAATGCCTGTGAATGGAGATATACCCATTATGCTGAATTTATTTCTTCAATATATATCTACTTGTTGAAATCCTTCATTGATTGTTGCATATGGTTTTGGGTAGGTATGTTTGATGAATGCAATCTAAGAGTGAAATGTCTTTCTTGAATAAAATGAGCATTTCAGTGTAATTTTTGAATTGATGTCAATTGATTATCCTAGTTGATGTTTAGTTTTTCTTACTATTTGTTGGGAAGAAAGAATCTAAGATCCAAAAAGAGAGAGAGAGACTCCCCTACTTGGCACTACGTAAAATTGGTAGTGGTACCAAAGATATGGGTTGAAGTCTGTAAAAAAGAGAGAGAAAAAAAGAAAATTACTCCTCTACATGACATTGCGAAAAATTGGCAGTAGTACCGAAGATAAGAGTTGAAGTCCAAATAAAAAGTGTGTATCTATGTGGGTACATGTCATCAATAAAAAAAAAAGAAGAGAAAGATTTTGAGTGGAAAAAGATTTGGGATATTCTATTCCTATAAGCAAAGGTATGATAGATTTAAATTAAAACTTGGGTGAGTTCATGAGACTGAGATTCTGTTTATTATGCAAGTTGCAAAATTTTATTTGATCAAAGTGGTGAATCTTAAAGATCAAATTCGGAGGACAGTATATTTATGTAAAATTTTGTGCAACAGTTGGCGGAATATTTCATGAGTGATAATATTTTAGAAATTTATTTTTCATAAAAGAGCATATTTTCCATACATAGCATTGTTCTTCATTCTATTCATTTGCTTGACAAGCAAAGTTTGAGCCTTATGTATTTGATAACACAAAAATTCATAGTATATTTTGTGTTATTGGATTGGTCTTTTGTATCGTATTCATGCTCTTTTACTTGTTTTTAACCCTTATTTGTCAAATATTGCGGAATCTATACCATTTCTTATTTTTCATTATTTTTAGGCAAAAAGTGCCATATTTTGATGGAGTTTCAAATATCTGAGCATATGAATGGATTCCAGACGTCGAGACGAAGTCGCCCATCAATTTTCATGGAAATCGGCGATAGTCAGAAAATTACACCCCTGTCGTAATTAATTTTACGGGTGTAATTTTCTGCTTAAATTACACCACTGCAATAATATTTTTCACAGGCCATAATTTCTGCCTAGAAATACACAAAAGAAAATACGACACTGCTATAATTATTTTTACAGACTATAATTTTTTACCTAGAATTCACAGAAGCAAAATACGATAGTGCTGTAATGAAAATTACAGGCCGTAATTATATTTTTGAACGAGTCTTCCGCCGCCTCCAAAATCTAATTGTTTTTTTTTAAGCCAAATGAAAAAGATCCAGGGCACGATTTAAAAATCCATAAAAAGGGGATCGTTCTATAAGAGGAGGAGAGGATTTGAGGACAACGAGTGAGAGTCCCCTTCAAGGGGGAGCGAAACCCTAAAGTGGCACATGTAAATTCTTTTGGCAGCGGAATTAGGATTTCATAAGGATCATCTGAATGAACATATGATCAACTTGCTAAGAGATTGCAAAGATCGAAAGGATCATACCGTAGCCATCACATGGATGGAGCCTTGGAAGCAAAGATCGAAAGGGGTCTTCTCCAAATGTAGCGCATACAAGATGTGATCGCCTACTCCTTGTTGCTTCTTGTGCTAGCAAGGCTTCAAGGGTTCTTTGTGTGGAGGAGATGAGATCTCATGGTTTTTCAAAAGCCTTCCTCTACACTCGTCGAGAGAAGTCTCACGAGAGAGAAGCGTCAAGAGGTGAAAAAGGCGACAAGAGAAAAACATTCCTCATGAACGTGGAGGCGTTGCAAAACGATTTCCAAAAATAGCAACCCTTTATTTCTCAAGCGTTATGCGTTCACTCCAAGTGAACCGAACGCAACTCCTTTTCA